>NBIL01147334.1:0-23657 GCA_002752925.1 Viola pubescens var. scabriuscula | reverse complement strand
TGTAACTTCTTGGATGATGTTAATGGATGTTTGAAGCTTCAATTCAAGTGTTTGTTCTTTCTTTTGTTCAATACAAATTCGGGTATTAATTCTTTCCTTCTTATTTCCGAATTCTTGTTTGTCTTCCTTGTTGAGTGGATGAAACTATAAGGATTTCCTTGGCTAGATCTTACCAATTGCTCCACATATTATCCAAGCCTTGAACCTTAGGCCGGATCATATCACTAGGTCAAGAAACATATGGGCTTTGGACTTTTTGGTGTACTGCGCCTTTGGATCTCCAATGAAGATCTTCAAGGCTGCAGAAGCGTCCAAGTCATTAGAAATCTCATACTATGTTCTACAGTAACCAGTGTGGTAGGCCTTGGCCGGCGGGCACAAAACCTAAGAGGACATCAAAATCATGGAGGGTCAGGTGCGACCATTGGCCACACAACCTGAAATTGATCACTCCTTCCTTGAAGATGTCTGGTCATTCCCTTCCCTTGCAATCTAAAGATGCAAAATCAACCCACAAAGTGGAGAAAAACTCCAAGCACAACTCAGGGTGTACAGAGTTGGTCAGAAAGATAATTAGGCCCCAACCCATGTCATGAACCATTTATTTTAACCTAGTCGACACACCTAGATCATGTAGCAGGGCATAATAAAAAATGGCGCAGGTAGGAATCTCACCATCCGCAATCCAAGTGTCCAATCTCTCCTTATCGTCTGGTGAATTCATTTTCAACCAGCCACCAAAATTGGGAACCTGGAGAGTGAGTTTGGTACCTTTTTCCAGCTGAGGGGGTGATGGAATGGTCTCTAAAATCTCAGTCTCTCTCGATTCCTCAAGCTCTTGTGCTGGGTCGACTGGTTCCTTGCCTTTTCTGTGCGGGATGGCCGGAGAAAGGGGTCCTGCTTGGTCTCTGGGTTGGGTAGTTTTCTAGGCAGCTTACATGATGCTTCTTGGTTTTGTGGCAGGGGCGGTTGGTTTCGTGGCTAGAACGGGTGGTTCTACAGCCAATATAGGAGTGCCAGTGCCTCTCTTCTGTTTGATTTGCCATTCCGTCGCCGGTTGTACTGCCTTTCATCTCTTTTTCAACGTTGATATTAACACGTCATCTGATTCAGTGTCCGACTCTAAATTGAGTGGGCCAACAGTCATTTCAGGCTGCTGGGCTGCAATAGTGGGTTCAGGGGAAGCTGCTGGTGTGAACAGTGCTAGGGCTCTGGTGATGTCCTTAGGGTCGGCTGCGGCGATGATTTCCTCTGGTGTGGAGTTGGTGGAAGTCCAAGAGACGAGGGTTTCCGCGCTGAATTTCTCTGCAGCCTCAGCTTCTCGGCGCGCCGTGCTCGGGGTGTATTGTGAAGAGGATGGGGATGCTATGGAAGTAATTTTTATGGACGGAGGTGTTGGGCTTCTTGGTGGTCGAAAAATGGAGGTCTGTAGGTGGTCCAATCTCAGAGTGGGATGTTGCGACAGAACGTGCCGTTGGCATTTGGATTCGAGTTCGGCTGCAAGCTGGGCTCGGCTCTTCGGCATAACTAGCAATATGGCTGTTTGAGTGTGGAACAGATTGAACTGCCTTAGAGGTGAGATAACTGTTGGAGAAGACGGGAAGTGGAGGAAGTAGTGGGAATGTTCTTATGATTTTTAGGCTTTTATACTTTTATGGAACAGGTGTTCGAAACTGCACTTCTTGACCAAGAGGATCTCCTTTCTTGGTCAAGGAATTCGTCCTTAGTTAAGAGGTATGTCAAAGGCTTCTTACGGATTGATCTGCCTATTCTTCCCCTAATATCGTAACCTAAACTAGAGACTACACTCAGCGGCAAAGAGGTTAATCCATTGGGCATCAACAGAATAAACCTAAACATAAATTCATCATGAGCAAAAATGATAAATGGAAGACAATCTTCCCATGTAAAAACAAGCTCACGAATTAAGGGGTATTTTGTTGGTCCAAGTTCTAAATTCCTCGCTTCTGCATGCTCCAAGTAGCGTGGTTGGTAGTTCGCTAAGGTCTCCATTGTTGCTTTAAGCTGCTCCCATATTTCTCGCATTAAATTGCTCTAGGCTCTTCCACTCTTGCTACTGCGAACAATGCTCAAAGACAGGCCATATAAGAATAAAAAATCCTCCAAGTAGAGGTCAGTAATACCAGTGGCGTCAAAACGGTCCATCAAATCTCTCCAATGTGTTCTGCGCATTCTCAAGTCTTGCAAAGGCATAGGTGGTTTATAGTAGTTGCATTTGCGCAGATATTCCTCAATTGAGTATGATCTGGGGTCATATTTGTGCACATCACACGGAGAGGTAGAACTTGATCCAGGTTCATACGAATCATGATACTCAAGTATGTGAGAATACCCAAGCAGATCATCATTGAGGAATGATAGTCTTGTCATAGCCTGATGGCTATCGCCTGTCAAGCTGACCTCCGTACGTATTGGTTGTTTGTCCTCTTTATTGATTGGTACATTACAATCTGCAGATTTGATTTCTGGTGCCTGCAAAATTACATCAGAATTTTGTGGGAAGTCAGAGTCAATTTCATCCTCAAACAAAAGACTTAAGATACTAGACCCTTCCACAGTTTCAAATAAATATTTGCCAATTGCGGGCTTCCTCTTCTTCTACTCTTCCTTCTTCTATGCCTACTCGATTAAATCACCTTCAATTGAATTTAATTCGAAACCTTCTTCAATAGGAGGTTCATAAACATTTATGAATTCCAAGCCCTGCATCTAGCTTGGCTGCTTCTCTGCATTATACATGTTAAACATAATGGTTTTATCACAATATTCAAGAGATAAACAACCATTATAAACATCAATTAAAGCTCTAGCAGTTCTAAAAAAGGGTCTACCCAAAAGGACATCAGTGGTGTTCGTAGAATAGTCCTCATTCATGTCGACGACATAAAAATCAACAGGGTATGTGAATTTGTCGACTTGGACAAGAACGGCCTCGACAATTCCCTTGGGATAAATGATGGATCGGTCGGCAAGCTGGATGACTACTCTGGTCTCCTTCATAGTTCCAATGTTCAATCTTTCAGTGGTCATTCAACTTGCTGATCGATCCATCATCTACCCCAAGGGAGTCGTTGAAGATGTTCTTGTTCAAGTCAACAAGTTTATTTATCCAGTGGATTTTTATATTGTTGATATGAATGTGGATGTGTCAGTAAACACTACATATGTTCTTTTGGGTAGACCATTTTTAAGGACTGCAAGAGCTTTAATTGATGTGTACAATGGGTGTCTTTCCTTAGAGTATGATGGCAAAATAATTAAACTTAATAGGTATGATACCATCAAATACCTAGATGAGATATACAGTTTGAACTTCAAAGATATTTACGAACCCATTGCAAATGAGGTTTATGAATTTTCTTAAACTGACCCACTTAATTATGCTCTTAGCGGGGGGGATTGAGGAAGAAAAGCTAGTAGAGATGAAGGAAGAGTTTGTTGTTAACAATGATCTACAAGAAACTGTAGAAGAGCTTAAAGTTTTTGAGCATTTATTTGATTGTACTGTTAACGCTGAGCTTCCACAAGTTCATTCCAGTTGAGATAGAGCACAAAGCTTTCTAGGCAATCAGAAAATTTAACATGGATCTTGGCCAAGCTGGTCAACACCGCCGTTTGCAAATACAAGAGTTAGAGGAGCTAAGGGATGATGCCTATGAGAATGCCTTGATCTATAAGGGCAAGAAGAAAGCCCAACACGATAAGTTCCTATCTTCAAAATCTTTTACTGTTGGGAAGAAAGTCTTACTATACAATTCCTATCTTTGTTTGTTTACAGGAAAGCTCAAATCTAAGTGGACCGGTCCATATGTGGTCACCGTTGTTTTTTTACCATGGTGCTATTGAGATCCAAAGCCAAGAAATAGGGGTCCTTTTCAAAGTCAACGGTCACCGATTGAAGCCTTTTTATGAACGGTTCAAGCCTTTCACGGCCGAAGAGATGGAGGTGGTTAGCCCACCTGTGTAGCCCTCGACAGTCGTGAACGTCTGGGCCTGGACGTGAAAGAAGGCCCCCTGTGGAGGCATCCCACATGCCTTTTTCCCTTTTTGTCTCTCTTTATTTAATTCCCAGACATTCGTACTTTTATCTCCCTTGGTGGGATTATTATTGTTATTATTATTTTCTTGTGTACTTCTTCCTATATTAACTAGGCTTTTACCCTTCTTTATTCCTTATTTAATCCCTCATTATTTTGTAACCTTTTTATTCTCCACCAATATCTATTGCTTAAATTATCTTGTCCCCTTCTTTAGTATTTATATTTATTCCTTACTTTATTCTCTCTTTTTATTTTATCTTCTCTGACCCCCTTTTCAAATTTGAAAAGGATTGCTTTTTGACAGTTGGGATTTGGATCTATTGCGGTTTAGGAGCTGCACATCCTCTCCCTGCTTGACACGTCGCCCCTAGACAAAAAGCAAATCGTCCTTGAGGGAGATTTTTCTCTCTCTTTCTCCCACATCTTTTCCATTTTCTTGCTTTTGTCAGAATCACTGCCATTTCTCTTTCCCCAGCACCTTCTCCATTTTCTTCCTTTTGCAGATCTTTGTCAGTTCACTCCCTTCCCAATGGCAAAAACCAAGATGGTCGCTAACAAATCTACCCGTGGCTCCCGTCCAAAAACTATTGAGCATACCCCCATTTCCACATCCACCTCCACCACCACTCCTTCCTTGGAGAAACTCAAATACAACGATCCCATAGCCCCAGCTCAATTCGACTTGGGATGCCAACACTTCAATTTTAGGGCAGATTGGGAAGAAGTTAACCAACCACCAACAGTCGACCACACTAAAAACTCCGGCGAAGAGGAAGGGTACATTAACGCCCAAGGAAACTTCACTCCCATCTGGCCCTCATTATGCCTCAAGGGGATGTAAGGGGGGGGGGTCCTTCTAGACACGTGTCGTTTGGGCACGATTATTAATTACTGGTACCTATAACAGGTATACATATCCTTTACCCGATAGTTTCCTTAATATATCATATGAACAATATACTTACCTGGTAGAGTCGGCTGTTGGTGAGGATATATATCGGGACCCCCTCGTGGGTGATGAAAGGTCAAGAATACCCTTGACGGGCCTTTATTGGGCTTTAAAAGGCTTATTTGTATTATCAGAGGCCCAAACGGAAATGGAAGGCCAAATCGAGCCACACTCCTCATAAGTAGAAACACGATGACCAAACGACCCACCATCCACATGTGTATCATACCCAAAGGAACTATGCTCATATGATGGCGAATGTGTACCATGGAAGCGAGGATTGTGCTGAAGTGGTGCATGATGATCAAATGGTGGCCGAAAAGGAGATGGCACATAAGGACGTTGAGGAGGCCACCGGACAGAAACACAAGAAGCGGAGCCATGGCCACGGCTTTTGGAGGATGAGAAACCTAGGCCATGGCTTGGATGAGAAACACGTTGGCCCTTTCACCGCGAATCCATATTGGCCTCGTACCCAAAAGATGCTTGACCATAGGATGGAGGGTGTATATTGTAAGAACCAAACGCTTGCCTAGATGGCTCATAAGCAAAATCCTCCCAATAGGAGCCACCAACATCATAATAATGAGACATAATCAAAGGTACCTACAAAAGAAAATAAACACAATTGCTATATAACAAATATTAGTCTCTCCCTCACGTGTTTCACTCGTGTTTCACTCTACACTATAATATTATCACTTCCTTACCCACTCTAATCTCCATCGCAAACCAATCTACTAAGCTAGAAAGACTCTAAGAATCAAAGAGGGCTCATGGAATGCAAGGAAAACCAAGGGGAGGAAAGAAAGGTAAAGAAAATCAAAAGATATGCACGAATTGGATTGAAATGCACACCTAATTGATTTAGAGTAGAAGATAATATTGGAAACAAGGAAGATATACCAATGACTCCAAGGAAAAGCTAGCTCAAAAGAGAAGATGTAAGAGAAATGAAAGACACAAAACTAAAATTTCGAGTGAAGACTGCACACTTTTCTTAGGATGTAAAAATGTATGTAAATTACACCAAATTAATAGAAGACTCACAGACAACTTTTGTTCCTCATAGAATGAAGTAAATGCACACAAAATTTTAGATTTTTTTGGGCAGTACAACTCATACAAAATGGAAAAGAAACACTGCCCAAAATTTTGAACAAGAAATCCGAAACAATGAAAAAAAGGGAAAAACCACTTTAAGCTTACAAAATGCACACCTTAAAAGAGAACTACTACACTTCAATGATAACATGCATCATAGTCTCTTGCTTTGACTCATATTCTTTTCTTTTCTTTTCTTTTTTGAATTGAGGGATATATATTTGTTTTTTTTATTTTTTCTTTTTCTTTTTCTTTTTGATCCCTTCTTTTCTTTTCTTTTCTTTTTGAATGAGTGCAAGAGAGCTCAAATGATGAAAGACATGTCTTGTAAAAGATGAAAGTGTATGACAAGTAGTCTTTGACTTGATAAAAAATTTCACTAAATGCCAAAAAGTGTGAAAGTATGACACGTAGTTCAAATATGTATGACAAGTAGTTTTTGCAATGTGTATGACAATGTGTTTTGCAATGTGTGTGACAAGAAAGTAGGTTGTATGACAACCAAGTGAGTTCTAAGTGTGCTGCCCTAGGGCCGGCTTGTGAAGGGTGGCAGCAAGGTGAGAAGAAAATTTGAATGACTTAGCACATGGGGCATATGGACTTGGCAGCCAATGGATGCAATGAGAAGAACAAATGGGACTCTACCAAGAACAAGAACAAGAACACTAGTACGTTCAAGGTGGAGAAGATGGAAATTAATGCTCTAGATTATCAATAAACACAAAAACAATCAGATTTAGTGTTTATGCAAAGATCAAATCACTAAAAGATAATTTTTTTGCCAGGAACACTAAAATTTTCAAATTTCCCAAAAAGATAGCTGAAGCTAGAAGAGAAGAAAAGAGCCGTGGAAAATGAAAAGGAAGGATTTTTTACCGTGGGAAGATGGAGTTTTACCAACCTAGAGAACGACCATAGAGCTCCGCTACCACTTGATACTATCTAGCCTCCAAGGATGGATGGCCGAAGATGCTTGAGCTTGAGGATCGTGTTCTCTCTTGACGGATGAATTTGTATCCGAACTTGAAGGTGTTTGATGGACGGTTTATGGGTGAAAGATGGAGAAGATAACGTCACTAGAAGATAGTGGAAGGCGCAGCGGATTAATGAAGGAAAACGAAGATGTATTAATGAAAGAAACAAGGAATGAACTCATAAACTTGAATGACCCTTTCTAATTATAATAACTAGAAACTTACTCAAACAAGCTTACAATGATCTCTACCTAAATTGAGTGACCCTTTCTAATTCTAACAACTAGAAACTTACTCAAACAAGAAGGAAAGATACAATGATTTTTGGCTCTAGGAACCCCGGCTCACAACACCCTAATGCTAACTTAGAAGAGTTGGTCTTTGAAAGGAGATAAACTCAATAAAAACAAAGACAAAGAGCAAAAAGAGGCTAAGTCCTACAATTTATACTCTTGTTATTACAAAGGGGAAAACCCTCAACTACCCTTAACAAAGGAGCTTGGGAAGCTTGGTCTTGGCGGGCTTGAAAAGTGGGCCGAGATGGCTTAAGGGAGGTTAGGTGTGCGCATGGGCTCATGGGAAGCTAGGGTTGGTGCGGCCCTCTTCATGACTTGCTAGGGCTTTGGTGCAGCCCACGTCATGGCTTGTCCGGCCATCCCGTGAGGTCATGCCAAGGCTTGTCCGATCCATCCGAGAGGTGCGAGCGAGAGCCTTCATGCTCGTATCAATTGTCAATGATCTTTAAAAGGAAAAGAAGTTGCTCGCCCAAGAAAAGAAACTATATGTTGTGATGAAGGACGGTCTAGTGAGCTATCGGGTGTCGACTCTTCACTTCTCCAAATAGCATGAATAGGCCTAACATGCCCTGGAGGACTGCAAGGGGGAGCTAATTACAACCCATCAGGAGAGGGATATCGGGAAAGCCAAACTGGAAGAGCTACCGGCCCTTAATGAGAGGTTGCAATCAGAACTAGTGACTGAGAAGGAGAGGGCTTCCATACTTAACCCAACTGTAGTTAGAGTTGGCGGCTGAGAGGGAGAAAACTTTCGCACTACACTAGGAGCTGCTCGAAAAGAAAGCGAAACTGGAAAAGTTCCCAAAAAAATAAACTGGTATCAAAAGAAGACCATGGATGTCTTCCTGGGTAGATTTCTGGAATACTACAGGGAGGCTAACTTCAGCGTGACAAATCTAGCTCCTTATGTCGATCGGCGACTTGAGGCCATTGATGAGGGGTCAATTTGATAACCCCTCTAGTTTTGATGATGATGAGGAGATGGATGAGAATGAACCTCCACCCCCGGAAGGTCAGTCCCCACTCTTGGAAGATCAGCCTCCACTCCCGGAAGATCAGCCTCCAAGGCCACCAACTCCTCCGACGGAGTAGTCATTGTACTTTTCTTTTTGCGTTATGTTGTAGATGTCGTATGGCTTTTGATTAATGAACTTTTTTCCTTCAGAAATTCATAAGTTTTTGAATTTCGATTGAGTAATCTGCAACGTTAGCTATCATATAGATGCAAGATATGTGAAAGGTAGTAGTAGTAGTATATTTATATTTATAATAATAATATACTCAAACGAAAAATAAAACAAAAACAAAGGAATGTCTTGTGCATGTCGCTTTGTTCTGTTTAAATATCCTGCACCGTTAATTGTACAAATACGCTAACAAAGAGTTTTCTAATTTCTATTAGCTTCTTTAAAATGATTAAGGAAGATAATAACGCTAAAGATAAAGGTTTTGAGAATAATGGTAGTACCTTATAGGAATAAACAAGGAACTTGGTCGTTGTGTTATTCCCGTTTGATTTCCTGCATTAGTGAGGATGATGTATTCATCATTGAAAAACTTTTTTGGCTGTTTGTATTCCTAGGTCGTACCACTATTTGGTTACTATCGGAATGGGCCAAGGAAGCTTTTGTTGATGATAGTTGTTCACTCCTAAACCTTGCCACCGTCTGGTTCGGAATGGGCTGGAGAAGCATTGTTGACAGGGTTAACTATATTTGTAGCCATCAATTGCCCTCTCCTTTTCAGGAGGAATTTGATGAAGACATATGTAGGCAATCAATCGCCCTCTCCGTTTTAGGAGGAAATTGTAGGCATCAATTGCCCTTCTTTCTAAGCCTTGTCCACCATTTGATACGGAATGGGCTTAGTGGCATCAATTCCCCTTCTCTCTAAGCCTTGTCCACCGTTTGATACGGAATAGGCTTAGTGGCATCAATTGCCCTTCTCTCTCAGCTTTGCCACCGTCTGATTCGGAATGGTCCTAGGCGCTTAGAAGGAAAATATTGATGAAGTTGTCGGTATCCACTACCATTCATCCGCATGTTGTAAAGATGGGGATGGGTTGGTGGATACCGTCTTGATTCTGTATTGCACGTGATAATCTGCATGAAACAAAGAACACTTGCATGTTTTTTAACGTGGTTCGGCGTAAAAGCCTACATCCACGGTGTTATTATTATTATTCACATAGAGGATACAAAATATACATCTGCTCTGGAATGATACAATTTGAAATTTGTAATATTCCAAGAGTTAGGTAAGGGTGTACCGTCAAGCTCCTCTAGGTGGTAAGCTCTCTTCCCGATAACTCGGATTACTCGATAGGGTCCTTCCCAGTTGGGACTGAGCTTTCTCATAGGCTATCCGATGGCTTTCTTGCTACGTAGCACCAAGTCTCTAGGTTTCAATAACCGCTCTCTGACGCGTTAGTTATAGTATCTAGCCATCTTGCGCTTATAGCAAAAAGTCTTCAGGATTATCTGTTAGTGCGATTTCGGCAGTAGGTCGAGGTTGGCCTGTCTTCATTTTGCTCCTCATTGAAGTACTCCACATAAAGACTCAAGGCTTCAATCTCTACTAAAGTGACGGCTTCAGTACTATAGGCCCTTGCAAAGGGAGTTTCCCCGGTGCTGGTCTTGGTGGTTATTCGGTAAGCCCATAGAACATATGACAACTCTTCAGCCCACTTCTTCCGAGCTCCGTCTAGATTCTTCTTGATACCTGTAAGAAGGGTGTGATTGGTCACTTCGGCTTGCCCATTTTTCTGTGGGTGAGCCACAAAAGAAAATCTTTGTTCAATCGCCAATTCCTGATAGTGTTCCTAAAAATAGGCACTGGTGAATTGCATCCATGACCCAACCTCGGAGCGTCATTAATTTCCTCAGCGGTCAAATATAAATTTATTGATATCTACTGTTAAAAATAAATGAATGTAGCTAGCGGTAAGAAGATCGATCCTCAAAGAGCAATGGTCTCATCTAAGTGTATGCTTGTGTAAACGGGGTGTATCATACGAGTGACAAGTGGGGGTTTAAACATAAATAAAAGAATGAGAAAATAATAAAGTGGGAGTTTAAGGGTTACCAGTGATGCCTTACCAATCTAGCACCTTGCTGGCTAAAGGGTTTACCGGACTGGCAGATAGTCGAATAGGGGAAGACAACTCTAGACTAGTTTCCACGAGCGTCAATCGGGTATGGTTCTGATTAACCTCACCCCCCTACCATTTCACAGTCGCCTGCAATTGCGTAGGAGTCTACTTCGATCCCTTTGGCCGATAATCCACAACCAAAGGAAATGATAGTAGTGTCAACTATTCAAGTCCAAGATGATCAATTCCAAACTCAAATAGAAAATACATGAGATGAAGTGCGGGATCAATTAAATACAGAATCAGAAATTAATAAAATCAATTAGGTCTCATGCAAACTCATGCTCATGCTCAAATGCCTTTACTAAGAATGACGGAATTAGCTACACATACTCATAATTGAAAGTAAAATAGATAATAAATTAAATGATGAAAAATCCCTCGTTTCCGAAGGATCGAGAGTATGTTGGGTAAAGAGCAAAACTAGAGAAGGAGTTCTTAATAAAGTTCGACTATGGATCCCCCCCCTCCCTCCCCCTTTCTCTAGAACCCTAGGGAGAGATTAAATTGTCCTCTCTCCAAAATTATTGGCTAAAACTAAGGGGGAAAAAATAAGTCTTTAAGTCTAATTCAAAACGCTAAACGGTTTTGGAAATGTATCTTGAAGAATCCCCTTGCGTTAAAGCTCTTTGATCAGACGAATCGACTGTGAAGATACTCTGATTCCTTCCGTTAAAAGTGCAATTGGCCATCAAAATGGTGGTAGTCTTCTTCAATCCCGGCCCATGATCCGTTTGCTCAACAAGTCTTCCGACTGGAAGTTTGGTCAAGGGAGATGTCTTCCATACAGCTTGATCAAGTAGCTTGGTCAAGGAAGCCTTCAATGCTCAAGTTATTCTGAGGTGCTCTGAATCTTCATGAATTTCCCTTTTTTTCATCAGGTTGATCCTCATATCCGTTTCTTGTGATAATCAATCGAAACAAGCTAAATTCAATAACATACCATTCGAAAGATACAAGAAAATAAGTGATAAAATCACTACAATTACGGCTCAATCAACCTCCCTACACTTAGCCTATGTTTGCCCCTAAGCATAAAACTAAGAAACAAAGATGCAGAAAGGTAAAATGCAAAAATATAGAAGGGTAAAACCAGTAACTCCCACATGATCAATCTCGAAGAGGTCAACTCAACAAATAAAATATGCAAACACTCAACTCATCAGTCCCATCCTAGTTTAACAATGTCTGCTCAATTACCAAGAACATCTCACTCAACTCAAGAAGAATAAAGACAGATAGCTCAGGCTTTAGAAAGTCAGTGGAAAAATACCACAGAATTAATAATATTTCTCTGCCCACCTGGATGTCCAAAAGATGCAAGAGTTGCTGACCAAAGGCAATGCGCACACAATAGACAGAAATTAAAATAAATAGTCACAGAGTGCTGCCAAGTCATGCATGTTGAGAGGTTCTTTTTGGTTGCCCTTTTCCAAATCTTTGAAGCACTATTTCTTTTCTCATTTTGATCTTTTGAATTTGGAACAACGTTTGTCTTTTTTGGGTCAGACTTTCATCTTTGTCCAAAAAAATTCTCTAGCAGAAAAATAAAACACATAATGGACATTCCTGGCCTAGCTTGTTTGGCCCGGTATTAAGGGGTTAGCAAGATGCGCTTCGGGAAGTTTCGCTTATGAAATGGGTGATGGGGTCAAACCGCCAACACCGTGCAACCCCGTTGGTTCCAGGAAATGTCCATACACACATGCAAGGGAATAGAAAAGACTCTTCAAGTAGTGCAGAAATTTAAAGAACTGATAACTCATTGCACAATTGGTCTCCTTGGTCAAGACAGATACTTCAGTAGTTGTGTGTTCAACCAAATTCTATCTTAAGTTCTGAGCTAACAGTTATTCCGTCTCGAAAAATGATAGTTACAGGAATTGAGCATGTTACACAATGGTTGCCTTGTTAAAAAGGGATGGATCAAGATTGTCTAGTGGCAACATATTTTGAGAGTTAAGATAAGTTTTAAGATGATTTTCATGCAGATGCAATGAACTATGAATATTAAAAAACTAGGCCTATAAACATACAAAATCAAAAGGAAAAGTCATGCAAAAAATGAAACATATGGCCTAAAATGATTAAAAAAAAAAGGTTTATCATGCATGGACACAACACGAAACCCCTCCCCATACTTAGCGGACACATTGTCCTCAATATGTGAAGCGCGACACAAATAAAAAGGAAAGATCATGCATGGACTCAAATCTAAAAATATACAAAAATGACTAAAATGAAAAGAAGTGACCTGGGGCAATCAACCAGATGCAGGGTTTGGTGCGGCTAGTTTTCCTAGGGTAGGAGGGATGTTGGAGGCATTCAGTCTCTCATGGAGAGTGAGCAGAGAGTCGAGTACTGCCTGGATCAAGTTCTTTGATTCTTTGGACTCGTCTCTGAGCTTCTTCAGTTCTAACGTGATGGAGGTCTAATCATCTCTGATGGTGTTGAGCTTGCTTTCCAAGGCTGTCTGAAAATCTTGGTCAAGACCTGCACCTTGGTCATTCTGGTGCATAGCTTTAGCCGCATCCCCTTCTGGGCCTCGCTGCGTCTTCAAAGGCGCCAACTGAAATGAGACAGTTTTGTCCCCTCTGTAGATCTTTTCAGCCTTGGTTGTGTAACCTGTATTATAGCATACAACCCCATTTTCCAGATGGAGGAATCTCATCTTGTCAAAATATCTTAAATTAAGCAGTTTATGATAGTCGACCTCAAGTAGGTTAGTAGTTTTGTAATCAAGCAACCCTGATTTGCAAGCAAGCATGGTAATCAAGTTGCCTAATATCATCTTATGTTTACAAGAATGAGCAATAAATTGTTTGGCTATCCAGTAGCCTGGGCTAATCATCTTTCCTGTATGCAAACACCATAAAATAAAAAGTTCAGTTTTTTAGAGTGCTCCAGACATGCCATTCTTGGCAAATAGGTTGATGGCAAGGACTCGATGGAGGATTCTCAAGACTGGGTCACAAAGCTGGTGGGCTTTGGTCTTCTTGTCAACTTCTGCAGTTGGGTCCTCTGTGAAGGCTTGTAGGACAGCTTTTGCATCCCAATCGGTAGGAATTTCATAGTATGTTGAGGAGTTCCATAGAGGGGTGTCTTGGCCACTTGGCACAAATCCTAGCAAAACATCAAAATCATGGAGGCTCAAGTGTGTCCACACGTTGCACAGCCTGAAATTAATCACCTCTGCTTTGTAGATCWCAGGCTTTTCTCTTCCTTTGCAATCTAAAGTTGCACTATCAAACCAAAGAGTGGAGAAAAACTCCAAGCAGTGCTCGGTATGCACACGGTTAGTCAAGAAAATTACAGAACCCCAACCCATGTCATTTATAAATTTCTTCAGTCTAGTCGACACACCTAGACTCTCTAACAGCTCAAAATCAAAAACAAGGGAATTTGTGATCTCGCCATTCTTTTTCCATTTTTCTAGAATTTCTCTATCAACAAGGGAATTCGTTTTCAACCAGCCACCAAATTTAGGAGATTGGAGCACAAGTTTGGTACCTTTTACAAGTTCAGAGGAAGAGGGGGTGACTTTCATGAATTCGCTCTCACTTCCTTAATTAATTTCTGGTGCAGGGTCTGCTGGTTCCTTGCCCTTTCTATGGTCAGTGATGGTGGATGATGGTCCGGCTTGGCTCCTGGGCTTGTTGATTTTATAGGCTACTTGCTTGATTCTCTTTGTTCTGGTGGGTGGAGCAGTCGTGGATGGGTGGACAGGAGTGGGAACATATGACGGTGGCGCTGGAGCGTCCATCTTCGATTTGGCTCTTTTATCCTCAATTTGATTACTTACTGTCCTCTTCTTCTTTCGGATGAGTTGTTGGATGGTTTCCCCGTCGGAGTCGAGCTCTAAGTCTATCTCTCCTGGGCAATGACTGAATCTGGTGGTTGGTTCACCTCCGGCGATGAATTCGCAGTGTCTGGTGCCCTGGGTGTAGACTCGCTGGTGGTGTTGATGGAAATGATCGCCTCGACGAATTTGTCTGCCTCGCGGCGTTACAAGCTGGTAGTCTGCTGCGGTGAGTGAATTGAGTCTGGAGCCATGGCAGATAAGACTCCTAGGTGTCTCGGAGGTCTATAAATGGTTTGGTGCGGCTTCAAAATTGTATTTGTTGGTAGATGATGGTGGGATTGAGATGAAGAAAAAGAGATAAAAAAAACAGTTTTATGTTAAAAAACAAGTTAAAAAATGCTTAATTAGCAAATTTACTTTTCTCAAAAAAAAATTGTTAACATTTTAAAACCAATAAAATAATCTTATATTTTAAGAAATATAATTTTATTCATAGAAGTAAATAATCCCATTTGTAATTTTTTTTAAAGTTTCTGAAATTTATTTATTTCTTTTTATAGAAGAAATTATTTATTAGTTAAGTAAGTATAAATTAACCTATTATAAATTATAAGTCATATTAAATGTAGTGTTTGTCTTTCTTTTTTTTTCTCATGTTTTTTTTTTAAAATATATATAAGAATAAGGTTAATTATATACTGATTTCAAAAAGGGAGCAGGAGAGACAGTCTTGACTCCCATTCTGACAATAAAATATTAAAATAATGAAATCAGACGGAATTTGTCTCCATCGTCTCCAATTCCGTCTCCATCGTCTCCATTAGTGATTGTCATGATGAGGGCTGAAAATAACTGATAGAGAAAAAAAAGTTTTAGGAGCTAAAATAATTATTTGGAAACGTTAAGAACCGAAAAATGTATTAAACTAGTGACTACAAAGTAACCACACTTCCTGTGTATAACATTATACTCTTTTTTGTATTATAAGTAAAGCTCGTGGGCCCTTAGACATACACGGTTTAAGAAAGCCAAAAAGCCCATATAGGAGGTCTAACAAAACAGAGGCCTATACAGCCCAGGAGCCTAATTCAGCAAAGGAAAAACCAGTCAAACATGCAGACTTACAGACAGCTACCCAACTGAAACAAGCCGCCGCCGATATGCCGGAGTCTCCTCCACAGCCCAGCTTTCACCATGGAAATCCATACCTCTTACCCCGGATTAACTCATCCGCGCACAGATTCCAGTGGCGAAGACATCCTAATCACATGGATAGTAAGGGGAGGCCGGAAAATTTACCCGCCGTCGGAAACAGCACACACCCCTAGGACCTCCGATAGCCTGCTAACCGGCGAAGCTGCTCTTCCTCCGCTTGTAAGATATCTGTACAAAGTTCTAATTTTCCTTTTTTTCTGTCATTTTCTTTTTCCAGTTTCCCTCCGTGCTTTTTTTCTATTATTTTTTATGTTAGAGAATTTTAGACATTTTATTTATATTATGTCTTCGTAGCACGACCTGTTACATCCATTATTATCCATAGGCTTGGTATTATGGTTTTTTTATACTAATTGGGGGAGCGGGGAACCGATATTTCATTGTCTCTGCAGAAGTTAAGGCTGCGTTTAAAGGAGATATTACTGTTTTTCAAAATTTTCTAGTTGGAGTTAATTTTGGAAATATTTCTGTTTTCCAAAATTCTGTTTCACATTTTCTGTTTTCCAATTTTCATTTTTCAGACATAGAAAACTCGAATTCGTATTATGTAACAATTATTTCTTTATTTTTTGAAATACGGAAACATTATTTTTGTTAAATCAATTTGATTTTAATTAAAAAACTACCCTAATGTTTTCTTCTTTTTTAGATTAATAAACTAAAGATCAAATATAAAAATAGTTTTTATATTCATAACGAAATTCAAAAACACAAGCCATTTATAAGCTGAAAATTTTTTGAAATTTTTTTGAAAAATGGAAATATTTCCAAAATGCGTTTCACAACGACATTTTCCATTTGGAAAATTTTCAGCAAATTTTTCCGTTTTCCAAATTGAAACATTTTTTTCAGAATTAACACTACAGATACTCAAACTTTTGGAAACACCATATTTGAAATTTTCCAAATTTTCCTTCACTTTATTTCCAAAGTAGGGTTTACATGTCACCTTTACTCTCTCTCATCTTTTTTAATTTTTCTTTCATATAAAAACACAATCTTCTTACTTAATGTTTTGAACAAAATAAATTAAAAATTACAAAAACATAATCGTCATCTTAAGATTAGTAATTACATATCCACTTTTCTTATTTTTTTTAATATTTTATAAATGAGTTTTGATATAAAAAATATAAAAATATAAAAATATTTTTACTTATTTTTCAATTCCAATTCCATCTCTCTCCCACCCATTTCAATTTCATCTCTCATGGGATCCGTGCCCCTTTCCACTTTACTTCTTTTTCAATCCTAGCCGTTTGTAAAGCACATCAACGCCTCAGGTTGTCATAAAGTGTTTTTCAATTGGAGATTTTTTTCCCAATTGGAGATATTTCCATTTTGTAAAATTTTGGTTGTGAAACATTGGAAATATTTCCAAAATATCTCCGATAAGTAAACAACTCCTAATTAATGGTTTTCATATTATTATTTTGAAAATAAAAATAAAAAGTTCACGTACCAACCAATACCAATGGAGAAATTGGTTGAGGGAAGAATTCACGCAGTACCCTTTACGCGGGTTTATGCAAGAAGTTGACTTCAAAATTAAATAACTAGGAAATTGCTTTGAAAAGTTCTATTTCGGAAAAAACCAAAAAGAAAAGAAAAGAAAACAATTAAGAATTAGAATTAACTTAAATAGTTGAAGAAAAACAAAACTCTTTATATATGAAGAAATTTAACTACTATTTGTTGTTGTTGTTGTAGTTGGAGACTTGGAGTTGCCAAGGCAGCCAGCTAGTGAATTAGTCCATACATTTATCTTTAACCAAAAAATCTGAATCTTTCTACAGATAATTAAGAATGGCATCAAGCTCAAGCTCAAGCTCAAGCTCCACCACCACCATCTATGATGAGACAGCAGCTGTGTATGTTGCAGTGGGAAAAGATGTTGAAGAAAGCAAGTTGACTCTGTTATGGGCAATAACCAATTTCCCTGCTGCCTCCAAATTTTCCATTCTTCATGTCCATCAGCCTTCCAAAAACATCCCTTTGGGTAAGTATAACTTGCTCCTGTTCATTTTTCTACGACTTATGTGGGTTTTCATAATTTAAGAGTTTTTCTTGCTAATTAATTTGGTTGTGGTGTTTGATTTGAAGTTGGAGGAAATTTTCCATCTAGCAGGCTTGAACCACATGAATTAAGGGAAATTCAAGAACTTGAAAGGAAGATCATGCTCAAAATCCTGGATGATTACCTTCTTCTATGCCACCAATCACAGGTATTGTTTCTTCTTTCTTTTCTTTTCTTTTTCTTTCAGAATATTCAATTTCCTGTGATGTTCTTGTAGGCATTGGATCATCCAGATTGTGTTCTCTGACATGCTAAAACATGATTTTTGCTCTCGAGCAATAATCCTTTTTGTTTTTTACTGAAAAGATTGCAACTTTGCTACATAAATTCTAATTTAAAGTAGTTGCCTTTGAAGAATTGAAATGACTTTGGATCTGTTCAGGCTAAGTAGCAGTGTGAAAGATAATGGCAGTCTTGTTCTTGTGTTGTTTTTGGTCTGCTAGGGGACTTAAATCCGAGTCGTACTTGAAGAATTGAGCATTTTTATGCAGCTTTTGATTTGCTTCAACCTGACGCATTTTAACATTTGTGAGTTTCTGTTATAAGGTCCGAGCAGAAAAGTTGTACATTGAGATGGATGATGTTGGAAAGGGGATTATTGAACTTCTATACCAGAATGGTATCACAAGGCTGGTTATGGGAGCAGCAGCAGACAAGCACTATTCAGAGTACTACAAACCCATTTCATTCCTCTTATATTACATATGTTGTCTCCATTCCTAACTTTATGTGTACGTATATCAAACATCAATCTCCACGGTCCGAATGATCGATGCTCATGCAACTACTGCCTTAGCATTGCAGGCAGATGACAGTAGTCAAGTCCAAGAAGGCGAAGTATGTTCAAAGGCTAGTCCCTTTTAACTGTCAAATATGGTTCATCTGCAATATGCACCTCATCCACACAGGGTAGGCTTGACACTTGTGACCTTATATTTATAGACTTTATTTGCTTTGATCATATTTGGCTTTGCTGTCTAAAGTTTGGTTAGTTTCAACTACAACGCTTACTATTATAGGGAAGGTGATTCCTCTTCTGAAGTGTCTGGTAGTGCGGATTCCAATACAACAGAAGGAACCGACGGGACTGAATATGGGCTAGAATTGAGTGAAGTGCCTGAGTCAGCAGAAGTGTCGCAATCTCCTGATGAATTGGTATTTTTAATAATCCATATCCATTAATTGGACATTATTTGAATTCCATTCTGCAGATTTAAAAAAAAATATATATCTTTGTGCTTCTTTTGCTGTTGTGCAAGCATATGGAACTCCCTTCATAGGGTAGCCACTGTATCAAACTTTGGGATGCCCCGACTGATATTTGTTCTGTATGCTCAGAATCCAAGAATACTTTGTTAGGACTGAAAATGCTGGTCTTTGCAGGTACTAAGTGATATGGATCGCCTTTATAATCAACTCGAACAAGCCATTGAGGAAGCTGAAAAGTTCAAACGAGAAGCATATGATGAGTATATTAGGCGCAGTGAAGCTGAAAAGAGCTCCATGAAGGCTATCTACAGGGTAATGTCTGTGTTTCTTATATTAAAAGTGGATTTACAAGGGGAAGCTTCAATTGCTCCTGTAATCTTTGAATTTCTGTAACTTTCTAATGATGTTTATGGCTACATTTTACAGGCTAAAGCACTGGAAAACTTGTATGCGGAGCAACTGAAGCGTAAGAAGGAAACTGAGGAAGCACTAGCAAAAGAGAAAGAAGACCACCAAAGGACAAAGAACGAGCGTGATGAAGTGCGTATGATGTCAATGGATCAAAGAATGTTGTGGCAGATCCAAATTTCAGACTGTGAAAATAATATGAAAGAGTTGGATGAAAAATTCCTTTCTGCAATGGATCTGTGCGCCTCATACAAGAAAGAAATGGAGGAGCTTACCAAAAACCAACCTGAAGATGCTTCCAACACCAATATGCTTCAGTTTCTTTCCATCTTCTCAGAATCAGAGATTCGGGAGGCAACTCGTAATTTTGATGCATCAATGAAAATTGGTGAAGGTGGGTATGGGATAATCTATAAAGGAATCCTTCGTTATATCAACGTGGCTATAAAAGTTCTGAACAAAGACAGCTTGCAAGGGCCAGCAGAGTTTTTGCAGGAGGTGAGAGGTTACTTTCCGGTACCTTGATATATCCAAATACGGTATCGAATTCGTATCTGCGGTTACATCTCTTGGTCATTTTCCTTTTTCAGGTTGAGGTGTTAAGTAAGTTGAGGCATCCAAACCTAGTCATTCTCATTGGAGCCTGCCCTGAAGCTCATGCTCTAATCTATGAATTCTTACCGAATGGGAATCTAGAAGATCGACTCAGCTGCAAAGACAATAGTCCTCCACTGTCATGGCAAGTTCGAATACGCCTAGCTACTGAATTATGTTCTGTCCTTATATTTCTCCACTCAAGCAAGCCCCACGGCATTGTCCATGGTGACTTAAAACCAGGAAATATTCTTCTTGATGTTAACCTCACTTGTAAGCTCGCTGACTTTGGACTATGCCGCGCACTTGCACTTCTTGAAAATTCAAGTAATGCAACGCAGT
The DNA here is from genome assembly GCA_002752925.1 of Viola pubescens var. scabriuscula. Classification (NCBI taxonomy): domain Eukaryota; kingdom Viridiplantae; phylum Streptophyta; class Magnoliopsida; order Malpighiales; family Violaceae; genus Viola; species Viola pubescens. The sequence goes on along the minus strand of NBIL01147334.1, from coordinate 3,475 downwards.
TTCTCTTAACCGACCCCAAGGGAACGTTTCACTACTTGGATCCTCATTTCCTGAGAACAGGAGAATTGTCTCCCAAGTCAGACACTTACGCATTTGGAATTATTCTGTTACAGTTGATGACAGGAAGACCAGCATTCGGCTTGCAAAGGGAAATGAAAAATGCAATAGACAGGGGCGATCTAGGCCTGTTGTTGGATCGATCAGCTGGAGGGTGGCCATTTGTGCAAGCCAAACAATTAGCTAGAATGGCTTTGAAGTGCTGTGAAATGAACAGAAGTGATCGACCGGATCTTGTTTCTGAAGTGTGGAGAGTTCTTGAACCAATGAGAGCTTCTTGTACGTCCACATCAATGCCCCAATTCGGTCCTCGAGCACATCAACAGCCTCCTTCACATTTCCTTTGCCCCATTTTTCATGTAAGCAAATTCCATTCTTGCCTTTAGGTCCAATATCCCATGTATGCATCGGTTTACTGATGGAATTTTCTTGATTGTTCCAGGAAGTGATGCAAGATCCTCATGTGGCAGCAGATGGTTTCACTTATGAAGCAGAGGCATTGAGGGGCTGGCTGGCCGGCGGCCACGACACTTCACCAATGACTAACCAAGAGCTTGACCACTGTGAACTTGTCCCAAACCGAGTTCTTCGATCTGCAATACAGGAGTGGTTGCAAACCCATTGAAACACCTAAACCTTAAATACAAGAATGAACCTAAACACCTCACATGGAAGCAGATGGATATACTTACGAAGCAGAGGCTTTAAGGGGGTGGGTCGAGAGTACGCATGACACATCACCAATGTCAAACCTTGTTCTTATTCATTTCAAACTTGTCCATAACTATGCTCTTCATTCGGCAATTCAGGACTAGCTGCAACAACAACAAACAGAAATGCCTTCTTCTACATTCTCTTATGACTCAACTTAAACTATAAGCCCGTTGGAGTTACGTTCTCTTCAGTGCCATGAAAGGTACAGCAGCTAATGTGGATAAACAGCATGTATAATGTTTGTTCATGTGGAAGAACGACATGTCAGTTATTGAAAGCAGTTGGAGTGTGAGACCATTGCAGGGGTGAATTACTTACTAGTCATGCGGATCCTTACATGTGTTTTGCTGAACTTGTATATATTGAGGAGACTCATGATGTTGAACTAGTTGTGTTGTTCTGGGGAATCTGAAGTAGATTTCTGTACATTTTTTAGTTATGAGGGAGTTTATTGCTTTCCACATTGTAGAAGGAAAGGAATACCAATACCCTAAACTTGGGGATATGGTAAAATGCACGATGTGCAGCTGTTCTAATCTTATTAAATACCAGCCTTTTGTGTTTTGGGTTCTTTGGTTGGATTTTTTTTTTCTATTTTTCACAGCCGAGTATGTTCAGGTTAATCTTACGTTTTAGTTGAAACCCTTTCTCAGAATGTACTGATACTTTGTAGATACTTTTCTCAGCCCGTTTCTAACTCTGGTTACGTTGCAGGAAATACTACAAAGCTACAGCTTATTAATTCGATAGATGAAGTTCTAACTTTCTTGGCAGAGGTGCGCAACTGTAAGTACTGTGTTTAACATCCTCGTGCCTTGTGTGCTGCCATCACTAGTAAAATCATGACTGTTGATTACTGTCTTAGTAGCACTACGTGTTGCTTATATCCATTATGTTTTTTTAGTTAAATTGGGAAAATAAATAAAAAAGAGTGCAATACCAAAGGAGAAGTTAATTAATGAATTTCCTTTACTATTTCTATGGGAAAGAATTTTTCCAACCAATACCAAAGGAGAAATTGATTGAAGAAGTCAGGCAATTCCCTATACGCGGGTTTATGCAAGAAGTTGACTTAACTAAGAAACTGCTTTGGAATGTTCTTTTCAGAAAAACTAAAAAACGAACAAGAACTAATGATTTTTAACTTATGAAGGATATATATGAAGAAACTAAACTACTTTTTTGTAGAATAGGAGAATTGGAGTGCCATGACTTGAAACAGGTGGGTACCGAATTAATTAGTATATGAGCAAAAGTCTCATCTCTGTACAGATAACTAAGAATGGCATCAAGCTCGAGCTGGAGCTTCACCACCGCCACCACCTTCAATGATGAGACAGAAGTAGTGTATGCTGCAGTGGGAAAAGATGTTGAAGAAAGCAAGTTGACTCTGTTATGGGGCAATACACAATTTCCCTTCTGCCTCCAAATTTTTCATTCTTCATGTCCATCAGTCTTCCAAAACCATTCCTTTAGGTAATTAAGTAACTCACCTTGTAAACTTTGTTCTTCTACTACTAATGTGGATTTTCATAATTTAAGAGTGTTTTTGCTGTTTTGGTTCTTGTTTTTTATTTTTGAAATTGGAGGAAGTTTTCCATCTAGCAGGCTTGAACCACATGGATTAAAGGAAATTCAAGAGCTTGAAAAGAAGATTATGGTCAAAATCCTGGATGATTACCTTCTCATATCCCGCCAAGCACAAGTATTCTTTGTTCTTTTTTCTCTTTTTCTCTTTTCCTTTTCTCTTCGATAATTTATAGGAATTGAATCGTTCAGATTGTGTTCTCTATACCACTGAAACATGAATTTTGCTCTAATGCAATGATTTTGGTTTATTTCATGAAGACATTCTTCAGGAATGAATTTTAATTTAAAGTAGTTGCCTTTGAAGAATTGAAATGACTTTGGAACTGTTCAGGTTAAGTAGCAATTTGTGCGAAAGATGATGCGAGTTTTTCACATACCCTTTTTCTTGTGCTGTTCTGGGTCTTCTAGGAGACTTAAACCTGAATTGTACATTTTTATGCTGTTTTCGATTTCCCCAACTTGATGCATTTTAACATTTCTGGGTTGATGTTATAACTTAAAAGGTACAGGCAGAAAAGTTGTACGTTGAGATGGATGATGTTGGAAAGGGCATTGTTGAACTTGTACACCAGAATGGTATCACCAGGCTGGTTATGGGAGCAGCTGCAAACAAGCACTATTCAGAGTACAAACCCAATTCTTGGCTCTTACATTGCATTTGTCGTCTCAATTCCTAAATTTTATGTGTACCTATCACACACATCAATCTCTACGGTCCGAATGATCGATGCTCATGCAACCACTGCCTTAGCATTGCAGTCAGATGACAGAAGTCAAGTCCAAAAAGGCGAAGCATGTCGAAGGCCTAGTCCCTCTTGACTGTCGGATATGGTTCATCTGCAATATGCAGCACATCCACATATGGTAGGCTTGACATTTGTGGCCTTATACTTCTGATAGGCGTGTTTTTGGGATAAATCAATCCACATTTCTTATCCTATTTTGATCTTAAAACTGCCAATTTACTCCTATTTATCTTACTTTTGCAGATTTAGGCCAAAATAGGGGAAAAGGCTAAAAGCTCATATTTTGGGATAATTTCTGATGAGTCTAAAGCTTCGAGCCCTGGACAACTTCACTTGTCTTGCCCCGAGACATCAGAGCTTCGTCGAGC
>NBIL01147326.1:0-20736 GCA_002752925.1 Viola pubescens var. scabriuscula | reverse complement strand
AAGAAAAGAAAGGTTATTTATAGTTCGTCAAAATGATGGGCTTGAAAAGCCCAAAATACAAATTTTGGCCAAGCTGGCCTGCTACTAACGCTATGGCGTTAACAGGGAGTAACGCCATAGCGTTACCCTCTGGCACGAAATGAGCAAGCTGGCCTCTGTTAACGCTATGGCGTTAAGAGTGACTAACGCCATAACATTAATCACTGGATGGGAAATGTGCCATCTTGCTCCAATGGTCGTTTGGCTTGGGCTGGTCTGGGCTGGCCTCCTTTAGGATGTCACCTCTCTTGGCACGATGGATAGTCACCGAAACGACTCGATTAGGGACCTTGGAAGGCTCCTCTTGGCATTTGTGTTCGAACCACAAGGCTAGTTGCTTAGCCTTGCTTCGGGTGATGGGGCCTTGAGGCAAGGTGTCTTGGGCATCGAGTTGAGATGGGGCTTGGATCACATCAGGTAGTTGATACCTTTGACGATAAATATTCATGTAGAAAGGAGATGAAAAAAATCGTCAATTATATGTCGATGTAACCCAAATAATGCCTAGTGCGAATATATTTATCCGCATGTAGAATGTATTTCGTGGTCACATGGGAAAGAACACGAGTGGTCATGCAAAGTCTGATTTACTAGCACATCGTATTAAGCACAACCATGAGTAGCTGCTAGACTACCCATTTCGCGTAATTCTGCGATCCTCATCAAAGATTTAAAAACTAACACAATAGGATATTCCCTTAAAGACATAGCGTAACCTTTGACGAGAAATCACCATTTAACAATTTCTACCGTCCCTATGTAGTTTTTCTTTTCTTTTCTTTTCTTTTGATCAGTTTTGAGCATGTAACAAATGTTGTAAGAAGAATTGTGCGTTGGCATTGATAATGAGTGATTCTTAATGGATCAGTAATGAATGCTCACAGTTTATGAAAAAACATGCAAAATATAATTTCAAACCTGATACCAATTGATGTATTCATCATTCTATCGTTTGTAGAAGTGCCACATGTGTTTTGTTGATCAAAAGTGACTCCACCTACTCTTACTTGACGTAGAGTGCTTTGTTTGTCTAACATAAATGAGATATGCATGTGTTTTTGTTGTTGTCGTACTCCACCCACCAACTTCAACTGCTGGTGCATTAGATTTTCCACGTTAGATTTCCCCCACATACGCTATCAGCAATCCTCAACGGCAAACTAAGAGTGAATGTCGTGATCCACCCTGTCTTTCCTCTTTTCTGCGGCATTGACAATGGTCATATCATTTACAACAATCGAGGATGGCAAATGGTCGTTGAAAGAACCTTCCAGCGTTTTGAATTTCGCATTCTCAAAACTCGTCAGTTGGCTCTCATCCACTTTAAACGTAAGTGTGTTTGTGCATCTCTATCCATTGTCCTTGAAGATAAAAATCGTGCGGTGTGTATTTGATACACAATTGATCTCCTTGACACACCTTTTGATTTGGGCTAAATGGACGCATTCTTTCGTGCGTCAAGTGGGAATCTTGTTGCATTAAATTATCTATTGTTCCGTCTATTTGTGACTCGTGTTTAAAGACATTCTTCACTATTGTCGTCAAATTGATCATTATAGTCATTGGCTTTCTATCGCTAGCAAAGTGATCAATGTGTACGAGTTCAATGAAGCACCAAATACTCCTGAGTTGTGTCATATGATATTAGATACTCGTTGCCTCTCAAAGCATCAAAAGAAATCCGCCTTTTCGTTAGGTTGCGGCAAGTTGTTATTGCAACAATGCTAAACCTCTACACGATTTGACCAATCTCCACAATCTTCATATCTTGTACGTACGAGACTCTTAGTATCCTCGTGCACAAAATATTTGATCTTCATCTTTCTCAACCGATCTCTACATCTTATGCATTCATGACTCCTGGATTTCCTTTTGGTATAATGAGGACGTCAATTCCCCTTTATTGTTTATCTGTCATATGCGCCAATTGTTGAAGTTCATCTCTGACATCTCTACCATCATCGCATTGAGCGGACGCCTCTGTAATTTGTTCCTACCATAGATCATAGATCTTTGCTCTGATCATCAATTATCTTTGCATTTTCTACTCCCATCCTTAGCGCTAGATTTAGCATCATCTTTAGCTTACTTTTCATAAATCACGACAGATCTAAAATATATGCGAACAAAAGAAAAAAAAAAGAAAGTTAAACGTTAAAAAGAAAGGTCGTTCGTCAGTTTCAAGCATGCTCCTTCCACACACGTGTCACGTCCATCTCTTCGATGTGCACTACATTTGTCTCTTGCGTGAACATCACGTCTATCTTTTCCGTATTCACTTTTATCAATGAGGTCACCTTCGTCGTTGGGTTGTGTTGGCACAACTGAAATTGATTCCATGATATGCCGCAATCTTGAACTTGCAAATCAACGTGAAAAAAGTTTGTCAAAGGACCGACACCACCCCCTCATGCTGATCCAACACCAACAATAGATTTTTTATTCCGCGCCCCATACCTCATCCATATTTAGATTCTCCGCAGCCGCCGAATCCGCGGTGTTGTTGTTTCACATATGTCGTCAAGCGCTGGATTTAAACAAGTAAATTCATGCCTTATCGCCTTCTTCTGCATTTGAATTTACATCATTAGCAATGACAAGATCAACTCATGATGGTCGGTCGTTCGAAGAAAAATAGGATGTGACTGTTGTTGGATCTTGTTCGCTCGTCATCCCGTAGATCACGTCAAATCTGATAATTACATAAAAGAATGAAAAATAAAACATTAAGATGATTTGTTGTAATCCTTTGTGTGTGATTCTTCTCATGCTTGTAGGAGGTTAAAATGACTTGATCCTAATTCTTCTCATGCTTGTAGGAAATTGAAATGATTTGATACGGGAGTTTCTTGAGACTTTTTTCGATCGAGCATCGGATTATTACGCATCTGCAGCACATAACACCTTGAATCTCTATGTGCAACACCTCCATGTTTGTCGCATTTTCATTTTCGTGTTCATGTGCGTGAGATTAGTCGTCATCTTCGCGTCTCCCATCTTTTAAGCCGACAATCTTCCTTCTTTGATTGTCCTCAGGATCAACCAAGCATTTGATTTTGTCAACAAAGATTCGGACCTTCGTGGTGGGTAGCGAATGCTTCGGGTATTTCTCTCACCATCTGAAAAATAAACAGTAAAAATGAATGAAAAATACTAGATCTAGATCTCCATGTCTTCTTTCGATTTTAAAATATCTTGGAGCTTTCATCGTCTTTGATCTTTAAAAATTGCGGTTGATTTGTTTAGATTTGGAGCTTTCTCTATTTGCAAAGCAACAACTCTCACCGTAGAAGAACAAGAACAAATTACTGTAGGAGCAACGAGAGGGGTACAAAACTCGCAACATTCGATTTTACGTCATCCCTGAAATCAAAAGAAAATCCACACAACAACATAAAAAATTATTAAAACATGAGAAATCAAAGAGCTTTTTGTCCAAAAACTTCCCACAAACGACGCTAAATGTTAATGTATGAAAATCTTGAGCTAACAGAGATGGAATAATAATATGATATTTTTTAGAATCGGATCTATTTTAGGGTTTACATGAGTCTCTTTAATAAGAGCTGAGGATTACAATATTTAGAATTTGAAGGGTCCTATATTAATGAGTCATAAAGAGACTTAATGGGTAATAAAAGAAATTAATAGGGGAGCCCTAACAATCACAATTCAAGATCAATACCGATTATTTTAATAACGTATGCCTTAATTATTAGTATTTGGTAACTTAATTAATTAACAAAGTAGACTTAATTAATTAACAAGGTAGGGAAAAAGGGAAGTCCATGGCTCCATGCATCTCACGAGCAAATGGCTACAACGTGGGCCAGTAGAAGAAAGAAGCCAAGAAAATGACTAGGGATATTTGAGGAGTCGACCAATCCACGGTAAAGGATTGGCTCAACAGTCATGGATTTGGCAATAGTTTGTTAAAATAGAGAATAGAGTTAATTTTATGGATTAATTAGTTCTTAATTTGACCATAAAATAAATATTAACACAAAGAAATTCTAAAGGAACTAAGTTATGATTAATTTTATTCGCATTTGATCGAAAGAGTAAAAAATAAAATACTTTCAATAAAAAATTACTTTATACGCAATAATCAAACATATGTCTTCTTATTTAAAAGGTGAACATCGTCACAATAGTTTACGAAGGTATATGAATTGAGTTTTAGACACAAATATAAATTAGTAGGGGGAAATAAAAGAGTGGAGCAATGCATGACGTGAGGCCGGGAGTGAATTTAGGGTGAAGAGAGGGTGTAGTCAATGGGTTAGGTTATTGTGTTTTGTCCCTTTTCTTTTATGTAATTGAGTACCGATCGATGTCATGGTTATTTATTTACAAAAATGACCCTCATTTTGGCCTATCTTCTTCTTCTTCTTCTTCCCCCTCGTCTTCTTCTTCTTCTTCTTCTTCACCATAATCATCATCACCTGATCCGTGCACGATCATGATGATGATGGCTGGCGCCTGGCTGGGATGGCAATTTTCGTCCAACCAAGGCTGAGCCACTTCACATGGTCCCTTAATTGCCAATTGGACGCTTGCCCGGTTAGCTTCTCCAACCAACATCTACCAATTAATTATGTGGCCCATGGCCCAATACTCTAATTAGCTTGGTTAAGATAGCATAGTGACCCGTAGAGACTCGGAGAGATTGTTCCAATCTCACATTCGCCTAAAAAAAAAAAATAATAACATAACGATAGTACTTATAATATTAAACGTAAATAAGAAAACTCGAACTCGAAAATTTATCCTTTTTATTTTGTAGGAAATATCATTGAACTTGCAGTTTGTTGATAATCTGAAATATATATACTGTTTACAATTTGTAATTATTTATTTTGTCCTCAGTAGAAATAAAAATATTTATTTAATATTCCAAATATGCACATATATATAGAAGGTTGATATTTTTTATAGCATCTCATAATGCACATCTTGAACTAAAAAAAGTTGGGTTATTAATTTGAAGAGGACTTCTTGTATCGCTGCACTCTAAAAATCCTTTGTAGGTATATGGATGTAGTCAACTAAGAAATGAAATGAATCATCATTTCAAAATTGATATGTAATTATACATGCTCATTAATTCAAATAGGTGAGTATTTTCCTCCTTCTTCTTTTTGGGAATACTATCATTCGGGTACTGAATTACAATGGTGGAAGAGGCAAAACTCAGTGCCATTTCAATTCAATCTTGTGGAGTTCAATTTGTGGTCCAACATAGTCATAGTTTTTTGTCACGTAATGACATAATGCGAGGTACAAGATTTTTCTCTAAACCATCTCACATATTATGATTATATTTTAGATTTAAGTTACGGAACCTATTGAGTTATTACGATAACTTATATTTACGTCACATCGATTCACTAAAAGGTAAAAAATTTCAGACGAATGATTCCTCGATATAGAAAAGCCGCATCATCAACCTTTTATTTAAAGGTTGAGAGTAGGCATATAGCACATTTTGTGTATAACTTTTTTCCGTAACAAGAGAAGGTAAGAAGTAAGAAGAAAATGCAAATTATTTGGCGTCCAAGGAATGCAGGTATGGTACTCTGTTACTGCCAGCTGTGGCCAATCGAATTGAAGAAAAAAAAAATTATTGATTGGCTTGAGAGCCGAAATAGGAAGTTTAGCTAGGTAGCTAAGCTAGCTTTTCTGCCACATGCACCACAGTTGTTGATGATGATGATGACTGTTTTTTAAGCACCTTTCACCATCCATGGACCGTGTGGTCCAAAATTTGTAGCATTATATCTTCTCCTCCAAATTTCAAAAACTAATAATAAATAATATCCATCACCTTCTCTGTTTGTGAAAAATCTCCAAATATAAAACCCGTGATAGCCATTATTCAACCCTCGTTATCGATCATTATGACACTAAGTCTCAGGCCATTATAGCATGTATGAGTTTTGCATGGCGTTCAGTTTGAGTAGGAAGAAAGGAAGAAAAAAACTTCCGTCGGGTGGAGACCCATGTAGATGCACGAAAACAATCTAATTAGACTCACTTAGATGTAACATCTGGATTATCTGGATTACTTTATAATTCCTCGTACAAGTATATTTCACAATGTCACTGTAATGTACCGCATGACGACAACCAATTTAGCCATTTTTCTTCAGTTAACAGAACCAGATTGCGATGGAAAAATGGAGGAGCTAAGCTAGAGACCGAACTACTAGATATGGCATTTACTTGCATTGTTATGATTATCAACTGCAAAACCTTTGTACAGTTATATACACTCAGAAACTAACTAATCAATTAATACACAAAAGACAGTAGCTTGAGAACGGACTAGGGGGGAGCAGGGAGGTGAAAAAATGGATCTAATCCCTATTAACAACTAGCCAGCGCCGGCGCCTTTTCTAAGCCTAACCGGACTATTACCTTTTTGGTCCTATATTAGCAGGCTTGCTATCCCAAAGAATCTTCTTGTGTAGCCTCACTGTCTTCATCCATCGACGCGCCATTTTTCGGATCCTCTTGTTCATCGCTGCACTGAGTCTCTGTGTCTGAACTCGATCCACCTTTGGCAGCGCAAGCTCCATCTTGATCACCACTGTTAGTACAACTTTCAGTATCAGAGTTTGAAGTAGAACCTTGTTTTCCCTCCCTCCCCATGCAATCATCATCCTTAGCGACACCAAACTGCTCCTTTAAATCAGGCGCAACAATTCCTATCATCTCACTTAAAGCTTGACATTCACGGTTCCGCTTGGCTGCAGCCTCAGAAGAATGCGTACTTTGACTCTCAGCAACCTGACCATTGGAATCGTGAAGACCTGCAGCAGCTTTCTGATCATTACCAGGAGATTCGTTGTCACCATGTACAGAAGGAGCAGTGCTGTAAGCCCAACTCCCAACAACTTCAGAAGCCAAGAGGTCAGCTGTTCTAATGGTGCCTCCTGGTTCCGTATCTTCTATGATAATATGATTTTCAGGGAGATCATTTGATTGAGAAAGACGGGAATTATTCTTTTGAACACGGTCCTCACTTTCATGAGCTTGGGTCTCATCATCAAGTTGTATAGTCTCCCCAGCTAAAGAGCCGCTCTTGTTCAGATCAAAATTCCGCTCAGCATCAAGTCCAAGGCTTTCAGTTTCCATAACACACTCTGTTCCAACAGCATCTCCTTCCAGAACAGGTGCTGTGCCAACGCCCTCAATTTCAGAACCAAAGCCACCCTTTATGTGATGTCCAGCACTTGTAAATTCTTCCTCTTGAGTGTTTTGATCTTCTCGACTTCTGATCTCACAGTCATGCTTCTCCGTTGCACTTACTTCCTCACTGGAAGCAACTTCATGTCTCTGACCTGAAGTAGTTGAGCCAGCTTTGCCACCACAGTTGCTGTGATGCCTGATTATTTCTTTTCCCCTGAAAACAGTGCCGTTAATGTTCCCGGTTGCATTATCGTCAACATCTACTGATATGTTATCATAATTTTCTTCATCTTCTAATGTCTTTTGCATTGCCTTCAGTTGCTCTTGTTGCTTGGTAAACAGAATCGATATCTCTTCAGTTGTAGAATAAAATGCTCGCAGTTGTGTTTCCCTGTATTGCAGCCACGTCACAATCATGGAAACAATCTAAGAACAGCATACGTAAACTCTAGGAACTGCTATGAAACAGTCAATTAACATATATTGTCTCGAAATGCTTACCTAAGCATTATTCTTTCCCGTGCAGCTTTCAGCCTTCTCCTTTCAAATTCAAGATCCCGCATGGCAGCATTTATCTCGAGTTCAAGAGTTGACACTTTAGACCAAGCTTCTTCTCTAGCTGCCTGCTACCAATAGCAAAGAAAATCTCAGCTTAAAAAGAATTCACTATGGAAAAGGAAATGTCATCCACTCTGCTATCATCATGCAAATTTCCACCAAAACTGAATTAATATTAATATTACATACTTTTACAGATGATGCAAAATCTACAAAATCTAATGAATGCATCCAGCATTCATATACATCAGTACCCATTTCTTGCTCTCTCCCCCCACCTAAAGCATACCTTACCATGTAGAAGTCAAGAAAAGCCATTTGCTGTGACCTTAATTGCCTAGGTAAATATGTTGATAAGTTTTGAAGTCTCAAAAACAGTAAACTAAGAAATCTATGATATTAGCGAATGTTAGACATTTAACGCTGAAGTATACTGACATCTGAAAGTGGAAAACGGAATTTTGATATATACCTTTTCATTCTCGAGCTCTTTTCTCAGTCTTTTCATTTCTTGTTCAAGTTCTTCCACTCTCTGCTCAAAAACAATAGCTAGTATCAGATCCATGAACCCTCCAAGAAAAGGCACACATTAAAAAAAGAAGCTTCCAGAAGTGAGCCACTATTTTCTTTTTCTTTTTTCTTTTCCTGAAACTAACTTGACAATTCAAGAAGGAATTAAGAGGTATTATACTTTTGTTGCATTAGCAGTAGCCAGTTGGTCTTCACAAACTTGAGCTTCTAACTGGCGAACTTTATTATCCGAGATGACCAACTTTTGCCTAGTCTCTTCCTGTAAATGAAGGCATAAAATGTAAGGATTCATGTAACATTCTGAGACAATGTAATGTAAGACTTATCATACCAGTTTCGGTCTTAATGTGTCCACTTGTGAACACCATTTCTTCTCCCTTTCCTGAATGAAAATTTAGAATATTCATTTCTCAGATTTAACAGATATATGGAACTGATGCAGCTATAATGATCAAAAGTTACTTGAAGCTTGCTGATCTCCTCTTGCAACTCTCTTTCCTGTTGAAAGGCAGCATCAGAGACTCTTTTAACCTCCTCCTGCACCTCGAATTGAATTTTTTGTACCGCTGCCTTTAAATCAATAGCAGCCTTTTGTCGTTCATCCCTTCTCTGGTCCCGCTCTTCTTCTAGTTGTGCCTCAAGTTCGGCAATAGATGCCTTCTGACTGAAAACAAGAAATTCCAACCACACTGCTTTTTAGAGTTCTTGAGCTAATCTTCAACGCCATCACATAAGCATCCAAAAAAAAGCTAAAGCACCACTCTAGAATTCTACAGATGCACTATACAATTTACTATCCCTCGTTCCATCAGAGTGAGATTCAGACTTAGAAATGTATCTGCTCAGCCTTTCACATTTCTTTCTAACGCCCGACAGCAATGAATTTAGAGGTATCCTTAGGAAACTTAGCTTGATATTATGAATGCCAGTAACCAATCTGTTATAACGATGCTCTCTATACTTTTCCACGCAGTTAAGTTGTATGTTGAAAGAAAGTTTCATGCAACAATGGGTAAATACTAAAGCTTCGATTTAGGAAATATGTGATAACTGTTAATTGCCGTAAGCATGCTCTTTACCTTTTCATTATTTCATTTGCTTCAATGCATGACTGCTTAGAAGCACCAAGTCTTTCGTTAATTTCTTCCAAGGCATTTTTTTGTTCAGCTGATATTCTAATGACCTCCAGCAGATACTTCTGTTTAGCATCAAGCATATGTTGTAACTCCTTGACTTGATCAAGGTATAAATTTGTAACGTTTTCTTTTAGCTCTTTCAATTCCTGCAAAACCAAATAAAAATGGCTGTTAGTGACCATGAGAGATAGCGATGGATGATAATGGATCCATGTAAAGAACAGGTGATTGTAAAAGCACATTTTCATGACGTTCAACTGTCGCTCGATGCTCATTGCGTAGTGTATTTACTGTAAGGACCTGCCCTTCCAACTGCTTTCTTAGCTCCTATATGTGGCAAGATTGATGTGTAAGAACTACATCAAGCAAAAAACTTTAACCACAAACAAACATAAAGAACATATCTCAGCCATCAATAAATACACACAAAAATTCTGAATCTAAAAGACGATACCGTGTTTGACCGCTGAAGGCTCCGAAAATCATCAAGGGAAATAGGACCCTGACGAGCGCCAATGCCAATACCTTTAATCCTCTTGTTTTCCACAATAATCTCCTCTGTGAATAAACAAAAGAAAATCTCATCATCTTAGGATACATTGACCTGAGAAAGTCCTATGTACGCTGACCAGCTCGGTGGTTGAGTAAACCCAGATTTACCAAGAGACAATGAACCCAACTATTAACTTTTGATTCACAGATCACTAAAATTTTAAGCACGGGCAGTAGTTAAGAACCTAAAGTTCATATGTGGATAAATAAGTTCCCAGTTAAGTCGAGAAAAGAAAGGTATACAAAGAATCCTCGTGGTGAATATACCTGCTTTCCGTTTTGCACCTCCACCATTCAGTAAGGCAGTAGACCTCACAACTTCCCGGAATACAAATGCAAAAGCAAGCTCTGCAACCATGTATAGGACAAAACACTTTTAAACAATGTCCTCAATTCTCATGAGTTTTAACTTAATTGACATCCACAACCATGACAACTCACAAACAGTTGAACTACCATGTTGAGGAGGAGCAGAGAATGATATAATATCCCCATGATTGACTTTAGCTTCAGGGCCACTTTTAGTCAGCTTCATCCAATTAAGATATGTCCCATTTGTGCTGAAAGAAACGTAAATCATTCCCAGATTTGAGTACTACAAGCACAATATTAGGCGCTTGAAGGAGGATTAAGCAATGCAATAATTACCTAGTATCTTTTAGGAAGACAGTGGTATCAGAGTCTTCAATTGAGAGATTCCTCCTATAAATCTTGCAATGACTTCCACTGACAGCACTTGATTCAATTTGAAAACGCGCATCCGCAACCAACCGCCCAAAGCAATGCTCATCAGCCGTCAAAACCATATTAATACCCTGTCATAACCGAACAATAATGAAGCGGTATAAAAAAAGTACTAATCGGCAAGGAATAATAAACAATTAGTACCTGGTGGCGTTTGCGAGCATTGCTTGAAATGGCGGTGAGGACGCCCCACACATTGTCATCCGGGTTAGTTAGGGGCTGAGAAGAGAGCTTCGAGGCAACTGTGCGGATGAATTCCTCCGCGGTCGGCGGCTTCTTAGGCAACGACGGGTTGTCGGGATCGGCGACTGAAGGAGAAGGGTGTGAGGAGCTTGCTTGTGACACTGAGCAAGGATCGGGTTTCGGAACTGCCGGAGTTTCGGCGTTTCCGCCTTCTACGGCCATCGTGAACGGGTTAGGGAGGGAGGATGAAAAAAAATGGCGGGTATTTTGAAACCCTAGTTACCGATTTTTCTATGATCTGTCAAACGAACGTGGGCAGAGTGAGGTGTTTAGTAGAGTGAGTGTAGGGGTGTTGAAGGCTTGAAGCTTCCATGGGAAGATTCGCTCTCCGGTTTGGTACACAGCACTGCGTCGTGCGTATACTACTTGTGATTATATCAGACTTTTGGGCCACTAAATCTTAAACCGCCTAATTGCTTTTGAAGTTAGGCTCGGCCCATTCTTAACTCAAACTGGGCCTCACCGGATAATCCATTTAAACCACCGGCATTTTCCGTTCTTCCAATAGCATGAACGTAAAGAGGCGTCAGGTTGTTGTTCCAGTGAAGGCATCATCAGTCTTTAACAAGACTGCGGAAAGATTAAGTATGTATGTTTCTAAATCGTCCTTCCGCACACTCAAACTTAAGACACGAGTTTCAAGATAGACAAGTCTCTTAACCATATTTCTTTTTCTAATAATAGCAGTAAATTGGAAAAAAGAAATAGCAGGTTACATGATTTTTCCTATCATCATACCGTCATACGTTTCAACTTCAGAAGAACTAAGGTCATTAGTAGCCAAAGATCACATCATAGCCCATGTTTTAAAGATTTGTCAATGTAATGGTAATGCTAAGACTCGCTAGCCTGAAATGTTACAATTTTGAGGTTAAGATTAAGAAAATTATTCTAATACATATAATCCTCCCAGGTAATAGAAGCAGGCTAACTTTCTCTGTGACACTTCCTGTTCCTTCTGTTCATCTTAAATTGATGGTTGCCACAGTTCTAAGCTAAAGACATCCAGTAATTCCAACTGTCAATGCCCAAATCAATGTTACACAAAGACCGTTATTTTGATACTTTGCAATCCAAGTGCACATTTCAACTACAATCAACCAGCAAGTGGGTTAGCATGTATTGTAACACGATTGAGCCTTATCTCTGCAAGAGGCCGATCCCCAGTTCCTGTTTGAGTCTGCATAAACAATGTAGTAATCAGAGGTGCTATAATCTGCTAAGACAATGCAAAACTTAAGTTAACACAAGTAAATGATATTGAAAAGTCAACGATACTGACGAGGATTCTTTTCAATCTTTGTTTTCAAGTTGTAAAGAATACAGAGATCAAGTATTTCTAGACAGTCCTACCATCACATAGCCAACTGGATAATTCAACAGGTTACAAGAAGATACAAGACATTTAAGTGCCAACCGATTAATGAGAAACAAATGTTGTGCAGTGTCTGTGAACACATATTTGAAAGACACCGAAGCAAACAAAATGAAACAGTAATGGTTATCAAGTCCAAATCTTTCACAGACAACCTCATACCCAGAGACTAACCATCTTACTTTGATAGACAAACAAAGCGAACTACTGTCCAAGTAGTACAACATACCTTTTCCATAATATCAAGCACTTCAAACCCGTGAATTACTTTGCCAAATATAGTGTACAATCCATTGAGATGGGGTTGCTTTGCGTAAGTTATAAAAAACTGGCTTCCATTAGTATTTGGCCCACTGTTGGCCATTGCCAGCACTCCCCTTGCGTTATGCTGGAAAAGAACAACCATGCATTAGCATATTTGGCATGTTCCAAGAAAGGTTCAAGTAATATGCTTAGCAGACAGCAACACTATCAGGAACAAGGTACACAGTAAAAGCAATTCCAACAAAGGCCTCACATCAATTGAAATTTTTAGGCAGTTTGAGGCCAAGGAGTTGGTAATTAACTTTCCATACACTAGTCATTAAGCCCTCTAATGATGAAGACACAAAACAATCGAGGCTGACGGTAAAGCAACAGGAAATTCCAAAAAATCCCAGATTTTGCAGGCAAAGGCAAAGATCCCAGTTCTTACAATATCAAAAGTTACATATAAGTACCTTAAGGGACTCCCTGATCTCATCATTGAACTTTTTGCCCCATATACTGTTCCCTCCTTTGCCGGTACCAGTTGGGTCTCCACCTTGAATCATAAAACCCTTAATATTCCTATGAAATATTGTTCCATCATAATAACCACTAGCACATAGCGCCAAAAAGTTCTGTATCCAAAGAAGCACAACATGACTTGAGTCAGCATTAGGTACATTACTTCTTATCCACCTAATCGCAAAATAAAGGGCTTCTTATCCCTAATTTTATCGGAGCTGCAGCTCAGTTAATACTTGACAGAAACTAAAAGAATTTGGCCGGGAAAGAGAGAGAGGACTAACCTCAGCTGCTTTTGGGACTTCGTCGCAAGCAATCTCGCACTTGATATCACCAAGGTTGGTGTGGAGCGTAACCGACTGCAATCAAAAAAGGGGGGAAAAGAAGAAGAACGTGTCTGTTAAAAATAGGAGCAGAGATGAAATTAGACAAGACAAACCAGTTCTTCGCTTCTTCACTAACCATGGCGCGGAGCTTTTAGCTTGCTCGCAAATCGCTAGAACTCGAAAAGCAGGTTTTCCGCTTTTGAGATGACGAATTGCTTCAAAAAAAATCTCTCCGACCAGTGCCTGAGATGTATTTTGTATTTGCACAGTGGTGGATTACCAATCGCGTTTACAAATACTAATAAGTGGTTCCTGTACGACGTCGTCAGGCTTTCTGGGCTGCTGGGCCTTCTTTATACTGTGAAAAGAAGTATTTTTGTTTTTTTGAGAAAACGAAAAGAAGGTTCGGGATCATGATATTTGCAATTTGCATCAATACCCTCTATGTATTTCTATACAAAGTAATAATATCATTTATTTTTAAAAATATATATATTATTATTATGAAAAACCAATTTGAAGCTTCCGGATCATGATATTGAGTACAAAATCACATTGAACATCTTCTTTAGATATATAAAATGCAAGTGCGTTGTATCTAAATTAAACGATCAAGAGATTGTTCGCAAAAAAAAAACGGAGAGAGAATTCATATTTAGGTTACCCATCCTCAAGTATCTCTCTGTGTACATGCATGCATGATGTACTGCAGTATTTATAGTTATATCTATGAAATGGAACTTTCCCCGCCAATGACGCATTGCAACAGGAGCAGATTATATCACTTGTTAACCCACTCGCGCTTTGCCCTGTGCTAGGCACGGATGAGGCTCCTCCACTGCCTTGGCCAGCAGCTGCGGCAGCTGCAGCCATTCTCCTCTCTGCGGCAGCTGCCCTCCTTTCCCTCTCAGCAGCCTGTGCTCTCTTCATTTCCTCCTGGATTACAGTAGCAGGAGATTTAGAAAGAAATTAAACTGAACAAGCCATTAAGTGCAGTGAATGACTAAAAAGTGTATCTTGGAAGGTGAAACCAATAAAAGAATCCAAAAGCAAAAGGCCTAGCAAAGTGTTGACCAAGTCATAATGAAAAGGGAGCATGAAAACTAAATATACTGCTTAACTGAAACCAGGAAATCATTTTAATCGCCATCCCTACACAAATGGAAGTCCCGACAAGTATTCTGACCTCTTTAGATATTTGCGATCCTCCAGAAGAACGAGACTGTCCCTTCACGAGTGGAATTGGAACACCCCGATTTCCAGTTAAGGCAGCAGCATTTTGAGATGCCACAGCCTCAGCCTGCATTTCAATCACAGAATTGTTGGACATCCAATGTGTGTATTTTTAGTTCAAGCACAGAATTAATAATGTGTTACAATGATAGCAATCATGGTTCAGAGCCATTATGTAAATCCATTTTTCTATGTTGGAAATGGACTACTTTGACAAACCTGAGCCTTCTTTTCCTTGGCTTTACGTAACTTCTTCAATTCTTTTGCTCTTGCTTTCCTCTTGGCCTCTTTCTCCGCCTAGACAACCATATACATACCATCAACTAATAACTCAACTTGAATTATTAACCTAGGGAAAATAAAAAAAGCTAATAGCAATTATAAGAGCTTTGTATAAAATATCAATAATGTCTGGCTCCAATGACTTCATGACTCCAGTCTCATATTCCCCAACTACAGGCTACAGCAGTTATATCAAAAAAGGTTGCAAAGGAGGAACTACTGTTGTGGTTGTTGGATAAATTTGTTTACAGAGAACCGAAGTTGAATATCTAAACAGATGCATGAGGACCTTGTAATAGGCACAGAAAGTAGGCAAAATATCAAAAGAATACCTGTTTAGCAGCTTGAGATTCCTCCATTTCTTTTGTCAGTGCACTAGGCACATTAGCAGAACGCCAATCCCACATGTCTAAATTTGAGGCCATAAATCGTCTGAAACTATCTCTTACTTCCTTCTCATTTGCCAATATATAAGGGGTCCGGCCCTTTTCATCTTTGATACAAGGATCCAAACCTTGTTCTAGTAATTCCAACACCTTATGGGAATCACCAGATTTTGCTGCTTCATGTAAAGGCGTAGTTGTGCCAAGAGCTTCACTTTCACTCCCACTTGCCAGAGGTTCTTCAGATTCTTTCTGATGTACAGAAGTTTCCTTGTTTCCCTTACCCTTCATGTTTTCCTTTGAGCCCTCCCTGATGGATTCTGAGCTGACATCAGTTATTGTAATTGTGCTTAATGCCAGGACTTCTTTTGTCTCTGGTGGAATTTTCATTTCATCCACTTCGTATGCAACTTGAGTTAACTGGTTATATATACGCCGAGCTTCTTTGAGAGTAGGCCTCCGAACACTCAAAGGTACATTTCGAACAGCAGAATGCTGATGGCTAAAATAAGCTTTGTCCCCATCAAAGAACAACTGGCGATTGCTTGATGGAGCATGAAAGAATATACAAGAGGAAGCATCAAAATAAGGCTTCCAAGCAGCAAGTAATTCGTGAACATCCTATAATATTTACCAAAAGTCAGAAAGACAACTTCCTAGTAGGTAAACAACATTATAAAATGATAACAGCTCACAATTTACATACAATACCTTCTTTAAAGCAAGCTCATTATATCGCCGAAGTGATGCTCCAGCAGAATGTGCATACCTGCCAGCTCCATCTTTTGACGACTGCTTCTTGCCAGCTTTGGCCCTTACGACATACCTAAGACAGAAGAAGACAATACTGAGTTTCAAAACAAAATCTCAAGACTTCCTCAGCAACAACAAAGCTGATTGCGCTCTAAAAAACACATTTACCTGTGGAAAGTCTTATGAGCCACAACAGAATTACCATCAAAGACGCATCCAGCAAAGTGTCCACCACTTGCAAGCAACACGATTCTCAAATGTGTCTTATCCCTAGACTCATGAGTAACAAATTTCAACCTCTCAATCACTTCATTCTCTCTCAAGTATCTCATAGACCCCCCACAGTCGATTGAACTCGCTTTGTTATTCTCTAATGAAACACTCTCATGCTCATTCACTAGTAAACACTTCCACACCGAAACCCTCTCCTCTGTCTCAAGACAAAAACATAATTTCTGCTGCCTAACACTGTCAATAATTAAACCTTTGCGAGGGACGGAATCCTTCTCCGCTTCATCTTCTGATCCTGACACACTTGATATATCACATTCTTTGAAATAATCTTCATCAAAATCTTCCTCGTTCACTATATCCTTTCCAGCAGTGCTAAGCTTAACCTACAATTGAAACTAAATTAACTCCTAATCGAAAATTACATAATTAATTGTAAAGAAGGGAAAAGGGTATTCGGTATTTACATTGATTCGATGAATGTCAGATTTGAAATGCAACCGCTGGTCGTTAAGGCACTCGAATTCGGCCCTGCAAGTGTTACATGTCCATCTAGGAACTGAGAACTCAGCGGCCCCGGCGCCATTTTGAGAATTACTTTGCTCCTTTTCCTTATTGGCCTCTCCTTTTGTTTCAACATCACTGACGTTGCTGTTTGACTTATCATTGGTTGTGGATATCGAAGAAGTTGAGGAAGATAGTAAACGACATCCGTCAAAGAAGTTGGCTGGAACGTCGAATATGGAACGGAATCGCTTCTCTTGCGGAGTTGGTGTTTTATCTGAGGTTGTGGAAGCGGTAGTGGCGTTGGAGGTGGAGGTGGCGGTGGCGGTGGCGGGGTCGGGGATGGAAGATTCCGTCGACATTGGAGTCGTTCGTTCTAATCTTCTAGCGCCTGTGAACAGAACCTTTCAACTGATTATAATTATACGCCTTTGACAAAAAGAAAAAAGAAAAAGGAATTATGGTAGGCTTGCTCGACAGACTGGAACAAGGCCTACAATATTTTCCCAGATAACAAAGCCCATAACTAGGCCCAATACAAAACATGGCCCACATCACTGAAAGGCCTTATCTAATATTTATGCAGTTCAATAAAAGGCAGTCACGGTCCAATCCACCTAGATTTTTTTTGTTGTTGTTGTGTGCGCGCCAAAATGTGTTGGGTTTGATCTACATGGGAATATCTGGTATTTTTAGACTTCAAGTTGTAAGTTGTAGCCTTACAGAAATTTATTTTAGCAGGTTCACTTGATTTAAAAGATTTGAGTATTCTTACTAACAATTTTTAATAGGACACATACATATCTTTTAATATTTACTTATTATATACACATCATTTAAATAACATTTACTTGAAATTTTTTTTTTTTTTTGGGCCTAAAAATGCATACGTACAATCCTATAGAATAGATAGAACAAATCTTGTTATTATAAAATCATTTGATAGTTATTTATTTAAAAAGCACCCTATTATTAAAAAATGGCTATAGTAGTCTTATAGTCTGTTATTCTCTCTTTTATTCTATTTTTTTTTTGGTCCTTGGAAAATATAATTGTCCCATATTTTGTCATTGAAATTTCACATATTTTTCCATATTGCTCTAACTTCGCGACTGCTTCTTTATTTATTTTTTTCAAATTTCAAACTAAACAAAATGGAGCTGTACATCCATTGCAACAATGAATTAGGAAAATGCAAAGCATCAAGCTTTAGCACTCTTGACTAAATTGGTGCCCATTTGGGTAAGGCATGTCCCTCCAACACGCCAAGAAAAGGAAAACAAAAGAGCCAATTAGTATCGACTAACACTCCCTTTCAAATCACTTTTTCTAATCTTTAAGTAATTTTCATTTTTATTATTTTTAATATATTCAAAAATAAAAATTAAATATATTCACTAAAATTATTAAAAATAATTAACTAAATATAAATTAATTATTTTTTTTATTCTCGTAAAAATAATCTGAGTGTCGTTTATTCAATTACTAGAGAAAGTATCAAATAATTTATCAAAGGTAGAAACCAAGTTCCTAGGAAACCTTTTAGGAAAGTCCATGGCAAAATTTGAGCAGCAAAATAAAGATTACCTCCGCTCGAGCTGCTAACAATGACACCATATGATTTGAGTCCCAGGAAGAAAAAGACATATCTGTCCCGCAATTCTTAGGGTGTATTTTAATTTTCAAAAAATTAGAGATATTTTTAAGTTTTGTTACTGTGTTTTTTTCTAAAATAGAAAAGAAATAGAAAAATCTCATTTTCTTCATTAACACCCATTTTTCTTTCATTACTTTCTCTCATAGTTATCAGAACCGGACCGGACAGCGAACCAGAAATAAAAAATTTATAGTTTGACCGGGTTCAACCGGAAAAAACCGGATTGAACCATTGGACCGTTTTGAACCGAACATACATCAAACCGTTCAATGTTAGATAATTTAACTGGATTGAACCGGCTAGTTTTTTAAATTCTGATGGGCTGGCCCATGCCCATTAAATTTTCCAAAAAAAATTCAAAATTTAAAAAAAAATACCAAAACGACGTCGTTTTGGTGATGGGCTGGCCCATGCCTGTAATGGGCCGGCCCATCAAATTTTCCAAAAATAAAAAATAAAATAAAAAACACCGAAACGACGTCGTTTTGGTGCTCTCACATCGAACCAGCCGGGTCAATCCAGTTTACCGGTTAGGTAAAAACCAGCCGGTTCGACCGTTCACATGTATTTCCGGTCCAATAGCTGAATCGGACCGGAAACCCAAAAAAGTCTGGTTGAACCGGAAGAACCGGCCGGTCCAGTCCGGTTCCAATAACACTGCTTCCTCTGCAGCAGCTGCACAACCCTTTCTTCATCTTTTCTTTTCACCGACCACCTCACCACCACCGGCAGCTCCCTCCTCTAACCGCCACCGCCACCGCCACCCACCAACCGACACCACTTACTACCATCTTCCATCCAGCAGCTCCCTCCTCTAACCACCACCGCCACCCACCCACCGACACCACTCACCACCATCACTAACCCGAAATCAAATAAATTGACCCATATCCGGCCAAACCTCCGACCAAACACAACCAAAATTAAGAAACACATGAACTCAAACTCACCACCACAGTCGAAGTACCACACCAGTTCGATAATTAAGTGCCAGCGCGAGAAGAGGAAGACGATCTGCTCTAGGCTATGACCACGCTCGGGTTTGACAAGTATGTAGAGCCTTTGAAGAAAACAATTCCTTTTGGTAATGAAAAAACATAAATCACAAAATTTATTCATTAAAAAAAATGATAAAATAAAAAAATAGTAAAAAATGAGCCGAGATTGTTTAAAAACCGAACCTAAGTGATAAAAATCAAACCAAAATAGCCCAAAAAAAAAAAGCAAAAATGATTTAAAAATGGTTCAAAAGAAGCATAATGGTAAAAAAAAGAGTATAAATTATAAAAAACGAACCAAAATGGTAAAAAATGAGCCAAAATTGTTAAAAAATAAACAAAAACTATAAAAAAACAAACAAAAATGGTAAAAAATAAGCCAAAATAATAAAAAAAAATGAGCAAAATTGATAGAAAATGAGCCTAATTTGTAAAAATCGAGTCTAAATGGTAAAAAGCTTTGCCAAAACAAGCATGATTTTTTAATTAAAATCAAATTAATTGAACAAAATTAATAGTTTTCGTTTTTCAAAAAAAAAAAAAATTGTTAGGTAAACACAATTTCCAATTTTTTACATTTAGTACTCCCTCTAGTCCGTTTTCTTTAACGTTCTAGCTCTCAAAAGCATGGTCGTTTTCCTTGACGTTCTCGGCATTCCAAGCTGGAAGAGACGCCCCTGCCCCTGTTTCTCCTTCTTTCTCTCATCTCTTGCTGCCTTATCTTGGTCCCTCATTTGTTCTGCTCTTCCTCTGCCTTCTCGCTCTTGTGTAAGCTTCTTCTCTTCTTCTTTTTCCCTCTAATGGGTTTCTCTTTTTTTAACTTCCATTTTTTCATATTTATTGACTGTTCAAATTTGGGAGATTTCCTACTCTTCCCAACCCAATTTCTGTCAAAACAACATAAGCAACTCAAGCTACAAAGCACSAACAAAGTAATTTCTTTTATCCTTCCCTATTTTTCTTTCGTTTTCGTTTCAATTTTCCTACCTGTTCTAGGTTATGGGTTAATTGTGGGGTTGTTTTTGGATTGAATTTTGCTGCCTGTTCTGCTTGTTTTTGGGTCTAATTACTAATCAATTTACTACCGAAATGCTGTTCAATTTTGTTGAGATATCATTGGAGATATTATGGGAGATAATATTGGAGAATCCTTGACTTTCCCCTTGTACATCAGTTACCGTAAATATAGGAGATAGTTTAGGAGAATTGATGTGTATAAATCTTGTACT
>NBIL01147295.1:0-10787 GCA_002752925.1 Viola pubescens var. scabriuscula | reverse complement strand
TAAAGGATTTAATTAATTGATTGATAAAACTAGGGAGAGACCTTTCCCAGACTTGGGAGAGAGACTCTCTACTCCTATAAATCTGATTTAACTCTTTTTCTAATTGACCCGCAAGCCAATTAATCGCTTGTGTATTCCTATTAACAATGTAGCATCCAAAGTCTCTAAGAAAAGTTGTAATCATTCAAATCGGAATCTAAGGTGATCAAGCTTAAATCAAATATGAATAAATTGACGTTTAATCAAAAAGAGTAAAAATACGAAATTGATTTTTATGAAAAATGATTAGATCTCACAACAGCAGAATCATGGTCCTAGAGTCTTTACCAAGAATAAGGAATTTAGCCTACCACACACATAATAAAATCAAAAAAATAATTATGCATGAATTAATTGAAAGCTTAAAAGAATTTCAAAAACAGTAACAATGGTGGAAAACTATTCGAGAGGAGGGGAGCGAGAGCTCTGCTCCGCCACCAGCTGCCTAAATATGCTAACCCTAATCAAAATTAAATCCTAAAGAGATTGGATTGAAATCCAATTCAAAAATAGTCATTATCTCCTAATTTAATTCAAAGGTAATTAGTGTTCTAAAAGGGAACAAATTCCTTCAAGGAATTCTTCTAGAAGCAGCAACACGCGCGTCTTCTCTTCATGGGCCCAAGCTCTTGTCAAGGCCCAGCAACACCATACAACATTAATTCCTCATCCAAGCCCAAGCTGAAATTAATTTGGCTCATGAACAACAATTATCCACCAACTTCAAGCTCTTTTCATGGCTTTTTCTCTCCTTTCTTCCAATTTAGCTTTAAACCAATTAATATGCAAAAAGGAGTATAAATAGCCACAATTAATAGTATCAACATCCTAAAATAACATGAAAATAGGATGAAAAATAATACATTTTAGCACTCAATCAAATCCCCCACACTAACCCAATGCTTGCCCTCAAGCATTTCCATCAAGAACATAACAAAACACACAAGCATAAAAATAAGAACATATCTATTTTCCTAACATACAACCCATCACATAGAATTCTCCAGTACTTCAGTTAACAACTCCCTACCCTAGTACCAAGGCCTAACCAAGACCCCAAACTTACTGTTTTTGGATAGTAAAATGATCACACGCTTATCACCCAAATTCTGCATCCGATAAATACAACAAAACAATTCTCAATTCTTTTTGTTTTCCTCTAGCATTCTGACTGCTCTTAACCTTCTTCTTATTTTTATTTTTATTTTGAAGCTTGATTTTTTTCAGCCTTGCCCTTGTATTATTGGTTTTTTTCAAAGCTCAATCTCAATGCTAAGTTTCTTAGTTCCCTAGATATTCTTGCTTCATGAGGTAAGAATACTAGAGCAGCAAACATTAAAACACTAATTTCCTTGGGAGCTTCAAGATATAGATTTTCCAAGGGCTCAACTAGGCTTTTAAAATGGCAGTTTTGTGCATCAAAGAGGTAATAAAGGTAAAGAATGCCAGTTTTGAGTTCTCTTGCAGAATTCTAGTATAAAGCATATGCATCATGGCACTATACAAATGTAGTGAGTTTAAAGAATACCAGGCAGATGTATCTTACAGGTATTGGAAATGTTATGCCAAATTATTTTGCCTTAGTACTAAAACATGGAGTTGTTCAATCAAGTGCTTTTGGTTCTATGTGATAAATTTTCTATTTAGAAAACATGATGGGTCTGATTTTTACACTACACAGAAATCACAAAATTTCCTAAAATCATGCAGAAAAAAAATGAAGAAAGAAAAATCATGCAACAATCATATCTGGGACAGACTAAAAAAATGAAAAACTGACTCAAAAACTGACACAACTGACACTCAAACAAACAATCAAACAATTAACACAAGAAGATCATAAAAATCCTAAAAATTCCTCCCCCACACTAGAATGACACATTGTCCTCAATGTGTGAGTTTGGGAAAAACAGAAAAGAAAAAATGAAAAGAAAAAAAATGAAAAGATGGAACCTGGGCAAATTTAAGTTTGTGGTGGAGGGGGATCGTCAAAAATCTTCTCAATCAGCTTCATGTTATGGGCATCTCACAAGGACTCTTTCCCAGGTCGAATCTGCTTTCCTAAAACTCTTCAACAGCTCTTGCCAAAAATTGCTCTCGACATGTCATTCTGCTTTCCACGACTCCTATCAAAGAAAAATCAAACTTCCATCAGTACTCTCTGAAGAGTTTTATTGAAAGAAAGAAATAAAAGAAAAAAACACATGGGTTGCCTCCCATGAAGCATCCCTCTTTATAGTCTTGGACTAGACATTGTTCATGCTCAATTCTTAAGAGGCTGGTGGACTTTGAACTCGTCTACTGTGTGGGCTGAAAATCGTCTCCGATGTAAGATCATCCAGTCCTCATTATCCACTTCAAAGAACATGTGTATTCCTCTTCGGCATCCTTGAATTGCCAAGTGGGCATCCATGTGCTCTATGTATTCCTTGGAGTGTCGTAATGGTATCCATATCACTGTTGATTCCTTTTTGTCACAGACTGTCGGCAATCGCAAGGCTCCAAAGGCTTGTTCTCCCCTTCTCGTTTCCTACGTTGGTGTTCCTACTAGTTTGGTGGTCGGGATCAGTAGTGTCGGTGATGGCGGTTTTTGTTCCGTAACTCTTCTAATGATTGAGTGAGTGATTCTCCATGGTAGCTGAACCTCAATTTTCTTTGCCCTGGGGAGCTGTTCTTGGTTTTTAGAGGTGACTATTTTTGGAAGAAGGAGGTAGATTTCAGTTGATTTGACGAAGAAGGATGGGTTGCGTATTGTCCCACAAATGGAAGGGAAGATTCCCTTAATGTCAGCTATCCTCCATTCAACAGCTTCCTCATATCCCTTCGTTGCTCTTACAAGCTCTTCTTCCTCCATTTTCGATAGCTTGCTGGAGTTAATCACTAGTAGACTTGTTCCCAAACCTGGGAAAGAGTACTCCAGGTGGTCTGGTAAGTTTTTCAGCTCCAAGTCAGGGGCCTGCAAAACGGAGGGGAGAAACTTATTGTGAGTTACTGACAGTTCAAGTGTTTTAGGAATATTAATATCAATAAGAGATCTGGAAGCATCAAGTTCAAAAATGGTTTCTTTGATCTCTTTACAGAATTTTAATTTTTCCTCCAATTCTTCCAATCTTGGCTAGTCTATACCTCTGCTAAGAACATAATTCAATGGGTTAGTGGTGTTAATTTCATAAATATCAGTAGCATCAGGTTCAATAATATCCAAGAAATTAACACAATGCAAGTCATTAGGAAATCTCATGGCATCATACATATTGAAAGTAATAATCTCGCCACTAACTTCTAATGTCAAGCCTACTTATTAAAAAACCCTAAGCGCCCCCTCCAGCCAGCCCACTGCTGCCGGAGTACCCAAAATACCAGTCCTCCTCTGGGCTGGCGTAAAACCTTGCCACTTACGCATCATGAACCGCGCCCAGCCGTCCATGCGAGAGCGTGAGAGACCGATCACCACCTTCTATCTAGAGAACATCCCCCAGAACGTTGATCATAAGACCCTTGAATACCTGTTGGTTAGACGTTGGCGTCTCCCCCATTTCCTATGGGTCTGCGATGTGTTTATACCTCGTCGTCGCAACAAAGCGGGACGTAGGTTTGGTTTCGTCAGGTTGGAAGGAGTAGAAAACCCGAAAGAGATGGCGGCTGCTATTGGGATTCAACACATCGGGGCTTCGGAGATACGATGCAGTATTGAGAGGTTTGGGAGGAGGCCAAAATTGATTCCAATGAGACCCGCGGAGTCGAAATTAGAAAAGGGAGGGAATAGGTCGGAAGAGAGAATTCAGACAGATACGACAGATACAGATACGGTGGTAGGGGAAACTCTAGAATCGAATTTCGATAAACCAGCTTCAGTCACCTCCACAAAGAATGGGAACGCTCCGAATGACATGGTCATTGATCTGTCGATACCTGATGAGAATAAAGATTGGTTGCGTAGAAGTGCGATAGGGGTATTGCGTAGGATTGAGCAAGCTCCTGAGATTCAAGACCTCTTGACTGAAGCGGGATTGATTTGCGAAGCGAAACTGATGGGTAGGGGACTGGGCCTTCTTGAATTTCCAGATGATGAGGAATTTGGAAGGGCTATAAACACTGCAAATCCAGCAGTAGGTGAGGTACTTAGCAAGGTACAGCTGTGGAAGGATATAAACACGGTTGGGGGACGCCTATGTTGGATCCAATGCACCGGGCTCCCTATCCAAGTATGGGGATTGGAGGCGTTCAAAGCTATCTCTGCAATGGTGGGTCAGCTCATAGCTGTGGACGACAACACAACGGGAAGGAAAAGGCTAGACCTCGCTAGAATTCTTATTTCGGTAGAAACTGCCGAGGTGAATAGGGAGATTTTGGTTCGTATAGAGGATAAGAATCATAGAATATGGATTCACGAGGAGCCTATGCAAGGCGCTATATCTAACCTCGATTGGATGGTGGGAGTAGATACGGAGGAAGATAGTGGGGAAGAGGACGAAGAAGAGGCCCAGGGAGGTGTTGAGGAATACCTTGAGAACGTGGCATCGAAAAATGACCGGAATGGTAGGCAAGAGGCAGTAGAGGACCTTGGTGGTGCACCGCAGTAGGTGTGCCCACCAGGGAGATCATTCGTTACAGTGAGGCAGCTAACACGCAAGGTTAAACGGTTGGTGGGTGGTAATGGCAGCCTTAAAATAGATTAGTCGGAGGAAGGCTCGACCTCGGTTGTGAGGGCAATAGAAGACGTTGATATACCCAATATGAATAGCGCTAATAAGAAAATTATCTTGGCAGGAAAGGCTTGGGAATTGGGAGTTGCGATGTCCATTACGGGTAACGTGCGCGAGGAGGATTTTAGGAGTTTTGACAGGGATAGATTTGAAGGGGAAGTGAGTAAATATAAGAATTAAGGGGCTGGTGTGTAAGCGCGGTTATTCTTTGCGATGGTCCGGTTACTATCATGGAACTGCAGAGGGCTAAATGGATTAGCCAAAAGGAATTTTTCAAAACAATGTATCAGGCGCGAACGCCTTGAGGTGGTCCTCATTCAGGAGACCAAAATGGAACATATTTTGGATTTTTTAATAGATAGAGTGTGGAATGGGGCGGGGGTGAAATGGGTGGTTGTCCCATCTAGTGGGAGGTCGGGCGGTCTTCTCGCTATGTGGAATCAAGAGTTTTTTAGGATGTCGAGAATGCTTACGGGTGAAAGATTTATCTGGCTTGAGGGGTGTATTAAACCGCTGCAATTCAGGTGTGTGTTGGTGACTGTGTATGCTCACACGAAGGCCACTGACAGAGGGAGCCTATGGGATTAGCTGGGGGCCTTGATCGGAAGCAGTCTTGAC
The DNA here is from genome assembly GCA_002752925.1 of Viola pubescens var. scabriuscula. NCBI lineage: Eukaryota > Viridiplantae > Streptophyta > Magnoliopsida > Malpighiales > Violaceae > Viola > Viola pubescens. The sequence continues at coordinate 5,424 of NBIL01147295.1, read as the reverse complement.
CCGGTGCTGGTAGCAGGAGACTTTAATGAGATCCTCATTCCATCGGACAGATCAAGAGAATCTACAGAAACGAGAGGGATGCGTGATTTTCAGAATTGGGTAGACAGGAGTAATCTGAGGGATGTTTCATTGTTAGGCAGGCGATATACATGGGCAAACGCGTCAAGCAGGAGTAAGATTGATCGGATTTTTGTCCAATCAGGTTGGGATGTTAGCTGGCCAAACTTGAGGCTGTCTGATTTAAGTAGAAATGGCTCGGACCATGTTCCGTTGTTGCTCAATGTGGCCACCTTGGATTGGGGTCCCAAGCCCTTTCGAGACCTGGCGACTTGGTGGGACTTTCCAGGATTCAAAGAAGTGCTGAAAACCTTTTAGGAGGAAGCGAGTTTGGCTTGGCAAGGCCAACACATGGTAAACAGGAAGATGAAGTTCTTGAAGGATAAGCTGAGACAGTGGAATAAGGAGGAATTTGGGTTTGTGGAAACCAAGCTGAAGACGTTGAATACGGAGCTTGACCAATTAGACAAAGTGGCGGATGAGAGAGACCTTTCGGCAGCAGAGAGACTGAGACTCTAGGAAGTGCAGACGGGTATATGGGAGACCCAATGGTACGCTAGTAATATTTGGCAGCAAAAATCGAGACATAAATGGGACAAACTAGGAGATAGGAACACTAAGTTTTTTCACTTGTCTGCTAAACTGGAAATGTTGAGGTGTAATGTGACAGATATTATTCAGGGGAATACTTCGTACTTGTCTCCTAAGGCCATCAAGGTTGCGACTTCTACCTATTTTATGGACTTTTACAAGGAAGTAAAGTGGGGTAGACCGCAAATGCCAGATCTGGGGTTCAGTAAACTGAGTAAGTTGGAGATGGAGGGGCTTGATCGGGATGTAACTAAGGAGGAGGTTTGGGAGGCGGTTCAGAACTGTGGAGGAGATAAAACCCCTGGGCCGGATGGTTGGTCTATGGGGTTTATTAAGAAAGCTTGGGAGTTCATAGGTTCCGAGTATAGTGACTTAGTTATGCAGTTCTTTCGATCGGGATTCTTCCCAAGAGGGACCAATACCTCATTCCTCACGTTGATTCCGAAAGTGAAGGCTCCTAAGAGATTCTCGGGGTTTAGGCCGATTAGCTTGGTTAGCAGTTACTATAAAGTGATCTCGAAGATTTTAGCTAGCCGTCTTTCTAGAGTGATACCTTCAGTGGTGAGTGCAACTCAATATGGCTTTATCAAAGGGAGAAGCACGCTTGACTGTGTGATGGCTGCCAATGAAGTTGTCCACACCTTGAAGAGGAAGAGAATATCGGGCCTTCTACTCAAGATAGATTTTGAGAAGGCATATGATTCTGTCGAGTGGACTTATTTATTCGATGTACTTCAGTTGATGGGGTTTAGTCAGAAATGGATAGGGTGGATTCGTCAATGCCTTAGCTCGGCTAAGGTGTCGGTCTTGATTAATGGCTCTCCATCGAAGGAATTTGGGTTGCGTCGAGGCTTACGGCAAGGTTGCTCCATGTCTCCATTTCTGTTTAACATTGCGGTAGAGGGCCTCCACCTTCTGCTTAATCGGGCTCAGGATCATGGGCAGCTCCGTGGGATTGGGGGGGGACGCGGAGGGTTGGAATGTCACTCACTTACAGTTTGCGGACGACACTCTTATTTTTGCCAACAACGATGAGGAAGAGGTCCAAAACATCAAGTGTATCCTTCGTTGGTTTGATGTTTTTTTAGGGATCAAAGTCAACTATCATAAGAGTACTTTAGTTGGCATAAATATCTACAGACCGTTGGGAGAGATGATGGCTCGTCGGGCAGGTTGCAGGTATGAGACGCTTCCTTTTCAGTACTTGGGATCTTCTGTAGGCATGAATCCGAAGAGGATTTCTAATTGGTCGGGTTTAATGAGGAAGATGAGAGATAAACTTGCTACCTGGAAGGGGTCTCTTCTTTCCTTGGAAGGTTGAGTTACGTTGATTAAAGCTACGCTTGCTAGCCTGCCAATCTACCATATGTCGATATTTAAAATGCCGAAAAGGGTAAGTTAGGAGTGTGAGAAGATTATGAGGAGATTCTTATGGAGTGGTAGTGATAAAAGGTATATCCTTGCGAAGGTTAAATGGGAGAAGGTAATTCGCCCGAAGGAGATGGGAGGCTTGGGAGTGGGGGATTTACGTCTAAGGAACGACACGTTGCTCTTCAAATGGATTTGGGGGGCGTGGAAGGGGGGTAATAAGCTCTGGGTAGAGATTATACGCTCCCAAAAATTCTGCACGAATGTGGGCAGCTTGTGGAAGCAGGAGGATGGTGATCCTTCTCCGATTTGGAAGGATATTTTGGCTACCTGGGGAAGAGGAAGTGATAGGTTCCACCTTTGGACTGAACATACCCGGCTGACCTTGGGAAACGGGAACTCTTTCATGTTCTGATGGGACACTTGGGCTCTTCGGGTCCCTTTAGCTCTTATATTCCCATGACTGTACTCCCTCTCGGGAGCTAAGGAGGGAATGATCTCGGAGTTTGGAGAGTGGAGAAAGGGTAGTTGGGAGTGGAAGTGGAGTTGGCGCAGAGGTTTATTCGAGTGGGAAGTGGAAGAGGTTAGCGAGATGTTGACGATGATCCACACACTGAGAGATAGCAGGATGAACGACAATATTCATTGGATGCTTGAACCATCTAGCCAATTCTCTGTTAGGTCGCTCACGGCATCCATCGAAAGCGCTAGTTACGGGGGACATGTCGATCACCTCAACACTTGTTGGCAAAGGCTGGTACCACACCGCGTCGAATCCTTCCTGTGGCTTGCGATCCAAGATAGGATCGTGACGAGGGACTTCCTGAGGAGTCGTAACATAATTACGGAGGAAGATAATTACTGCCCTCTTTGTCTTGGCCAGCGGGAAACTACCAGTCACTTGTTCTTGCAGTGTGCTTCATCGGGTAAGTTGTGGGATGACATCTTGAGGTGGGCTGGTGTGGCGTGGTGTAGACCGAGGAACCTTCGGGATTTATGGAACAACTGGAGCGGGCTGGTAGATTGGAAGAGTAAAAAGGCGAATCAAATGTGGTTGACTCTCTTCTATGTGATCATGTGGCAGCTCTGGCTTCTTCGGAACAACAAGGTGTTCAACAATGTTACCCCTTGTACCTTTCGTACATGGCAGGCTATCTTTGGGTCTTGGCAGATGTGGATCAAGAGTTGGGATCCCACTTTCCCTTACTCTCTTATGCAAATGGTTATCTCCCCTGTGTAGTTGGCTTGGTAACTGCTTAGGCATTAGATTGGTAGCGTAGCTGGTGTGATCTGCTGTTTGTCTTTTGATTTTGTCTGGTTTTCTTTGCTGGTCTGCTGGGCAGCTGCTGCTGTAGCTTCCTTCGTGGCCTTGTCATGCTCCCCAGGACTCTTTTTAATAAAATCTCAGCCTGTTTAAAAAAAAAAAATGTCAAGCATCCTCCAGCAACATCAATCTTAGCTCTAGCTGTCCTCAAGAAAGGTCTTCCTAGCAAAATTTTAGTGGATTTGGTAGTGTGTTCATTGTTCATATCGACCACATAAAAATCAGCAGGAAATACAAAATCTCCTACTTGCACTAACACATCTTCAATCACTCCTACTGGGTAAATAATAGACTTATTAGCTAATTGAATTACAACTCTCGTTTCTTTCAATTCCCTAATATTAAGAGTTTTAAAGATAGTCAGCGACAGGACATTTATCCCTGCACCAAGATCACATAGTGCCTTCTCCATGATCTACTCTCCAATCTTTCAAGGAATCACGAAAGTTCCCCCATCCTTGCATTTGTTAGGCAATTTCTTTTGAAAAACTGCAGACACATTCTCATTCAAATTGATCCTTTCTATACCTCCAAGCTTCTTTTTGTTAGTACACAGTTCTTTAAGAAACTTGRAATATTTAGGCACTTGGGCAATCATATCAAGTAAAGGAATATTGATAGCTACTTTTCGAAAAACATCTAAAATAGTTTTGTCTTCCCTTACATTCTTGGCCTTTTCAGACCTTTCTAGAAAAGGAAGAGGAATTACCTATTTCTTCTTTCGTACCAGCGACTCTGGAATAAGATCTATATAAACTGGTTCTTCTGGAACCACTTCTGCTTCTGGTTCAAACTCAGCTAGCAGTGGAACTGCTTTTTGTCTCTTCTTTCCCAGGTCTGGGAAAGAGGCAGTTCTCTCTAGAATTTCGGTTCCACTTCTCAATGTCATGAAACTGACATTATGCTTCGGGTTATCAACTGTAGTTGATGGTAACCTGCTGCCCAGCTCTTGGTTGACTTTCAGTTGTACAATCTCTTTCTTCATATCCGACATAGCCTCTTGAGTGGTTTTCATGATTTGTCTAAGCATATCCTCCAAAGGAACTTCTGTGGTTTTATGGGACTGTTGTTGAAACTGTTGTTGTTGTGCATCGGGTTTGAGTTTGAAATTCTAAAGATTAAAAGGGGGTTGTTGTTGTTGCTGGTATGGTTGCTGCTGGACAGGAGGTATAAGCATTGGATCTTGTGGTTGGAACACATATTGTTGTTGTGGTGGAGCCCAATTAAAATTTAGGGGATATTCTCATCCTTGACTGTAGTTGTGTGCATTCGCCCAAGGGGGTGATTGGAAGCTAGACGCTCCATATGTGAATTTTTACATCTGATCTGCAATAGAAGAGACACGACAAGCTAGTGCAAGAATTGTTTTATCTATGGACTTTAACCATACCTCTACTACACCAGCCATCTGAGTGTAGATGTGCTCTCTCCCAGGCCTGGGAAAGAGTCAACTAGTTGTTGATGTTGATTGTGATAAAGAGTTATTCTGGCTCTGTTTCTTCATTTTCTGTCCTCTGCCTCTGGTAATCTATGGGTTGTTTAATTGCGAACAAGAGGACCTGGTCATAAAATAAAGAAATTAAAATTAGTACCGATGAAATCCCCGGCAACGGCGCTAAAATTTGATGGTTGCCGAAACCGTAAAAAATAAAATAAAACAATTCACCATGCAACAATTAATTAAAACTGTAGCAAGTGGCAAAATGATCGTTACGTAGAGATTTCAGGACAACTATAGTTTCTAAATATGACCAAAAGCGTAATCGTGGTTGATACTAATAATGGGTGGTTTTGTGTTGCGATTAAATAATAAATTAAATAGAAAACAGAACAGTAAACAAGAAGATATTTTGTGAAACTCAAAGATGAAATAATTCCCAGTAAAGACTCAATCTAGACCATGATTTATGCAAGTTGATCATCGATGCAAGAATATTCAAAACCAATTCATAGGAAGGCTATAGAAACCAGAGACACTCTAAACTTCCTACTCTCCTCCTACACAAGATTTCCAAAAATACACTTTATTGAAAACCCCTAACCTTCTTAACAACCCCAAGAGACACTCTAAAGGATTTAATTAA
>NBIL01147275.1:0-12550 GCA_002752925.1 Viola pubescens var. scabriuscula | reverse complement strand
GCACTGTTATTTGGGTTATACTTGAACTGGAAGTCTCTCTTGAACTTTGGATGAGAATGCGTTATCTGTTATGTTTCATTTCAGCACTATTATGTTTCTGCTTTTTGAACTACTTCTGTTTAATTCTGTTTGAACTACTTCTGTAATGTCTCCTATCACTCATCATGACTGAGTAGGTGAATGAGAGGATCTCAATTTGCAGTTGCAGGTTTGAGTTTCTTGCAGGAAACGAAAGAGGTGTTTGATTTTAATTGCTGCTGTGTTTGATTTTAATTGCTGCTGTGCTCTGTTTCAAATTTGCAATTAAAAAAAAAAATAAATAAATCGGGTCCGGGTCTGGACCCGGACCCGGACTATTTATGCGGGCCGGGACCGGGTCCAAATTCTGGGCCCGTTTTTTCACGGGACCGGGTCTGGACCCGACCGTTTTTTCCGGGTCCAGCCGGGTCCGGGCCGGGTCCGGGCCCGTAGTCCCATATTGACAGGCCTAGTTTAATTATCTAAGATTAAACAGTTCGTTGTGTGAACAGTTCACACTGTACCAATGGGTCAATCCGGTTGAACCTCGGTCGAATCGCGATTGAATCCGGTTCAACGGGTCAACCGAGTCAGTTTTTAAAACTATGCTTAGAAGTATGGCAAAAAAGACTGGATCATCCTAATTTTGTTCTTCTTGGTCGTATAATACAAAAGAATGCTTTACCAATTTTTAATTTTAGTGCGTGTTTGGCTCCTGCTTTTAGTTGCTTTGCTTTAAAATTAAGCAGGTAAAACAGCTAAAAGCAACACTAAGGTGTTTGGTTAGTATGTCTATTTTTAGTTGTTTAACTTTAAAAATAAAAACAAACTGCTTTTATTTAATTATAATTTAACCTCATTTTAAAAGTATGGAAAAACATGCTTTTGAAAATGAAATACTGCTTATTTATTTTAAAAAATAAGAATATACTTATTTAAAATATTTAAAATATTAACCTAAGATATACTAGTAACTTACTTAAAAAATATATTAGCACATAATACTTATTTTTTAAATAGATAAATCTTATGTCTTTATAATTTTAATATTATAAATTAGTATATAACAACATTTGGATTAAAAAAATCAACAAACTAATAATTTTTAAAGATCATTTCATTTTAATTAAAATAATTCACAACATAACACAGTAGTTTCACCACAGAGCGCAGCACAATACTCACAGTACAACACAGCGGGAGCTAAACACACCCTAAATAGTTTGCAGTCTTATTTTTGTTCTGATTTGCCTCCAGGAAAAATGTCTAGGATGCATTTATCGTTAACTAGAAATGTAAGTCAATCGCCCCTTGATCTTGTCTTTAGTGATGTATGGGGACCTGCTCTAGTGTCCTCTTTTTCCGGTTATAAGTACTATGTACTGTTTGTGGATGATTATTTTAAATATATATTTCCTCCGTCCTTTAATAACAGACGTTTTAGGATAGTAGAAAAACGTAAGAAAATGATCTTTGATCTTATTTTATTCCACATTGTTTCATTTTTACCTCTAATTTCCACTCAAATTACCACACCATCATCAAATTGGGTTGATTCAAAAAAAAAATTGTCATTTGCACAAAATATATGCTTCGGAAAAGATAAAATGACAAGTACTCTAAATAGTAGAAAAACGTAGAAAAGCATCAGTTATTAAAAGACAGAGGGAGTACGTGGTATTATCCTATGAAAACAAAGTATGAGGTGTTTTCAATTTTTCAAGTTGTTCAAGCTTTTGTGGAACGTCAATTTGGTACTAAAATCAAATGTGTGGAGACTGATTAGGGTGGCGAATATCGGTCTTTGCATTCTTATTTTCAACACTTAGGTATTAATCATCGTATAATGTGCCCCCACACTCATGAACAAAATTTGCAAATTGAGCGTAAGCATCGACAAGTAGTTGATCTTAGGCACTCTTTACTCGCTCATTCTTTTGTTCCTCAATATCATTGGGATTTTGCATTTGAAAATTCTGTTTTTCTTATAAATCGTTAGCCTTCTCCCATAATTAATTTTAACACTGTATATAATAATATGTTGTTGCATACTTCATCTGACAATTTCTTTTCTTAAAGTTTTTGGCTGCACTTGCTTTCAATACCTCCGTCCCTATCACAACAATAAGATGAGCTTTTGGTCTACTAAATGTGTGTTCTTGGGTTATAGTCCTTTGCATAAAGGATATCGTTGCATGGATTATCAAACTCGTCGCATTTATATTGCCAGATATGTTAGGTTTAATGAGGCAAAAATTCCTTTATCTACACAAAAATTTCATGTTAGTGCACCTGTTAAACATTTTTCTCCACATCCTTGCACTTTTCCTAATCCTCTATTGTCACATTCCTCTCCCCAACAGATGGAGACGTCCGTTGGTCCTGTGCACGAATGTATTCTTCCTACCTCTACTTCTTTCCATTCTATTCCTAACACTATTATCGAGTCTGCTCTTCTGAGTCTGTCTCTACAAGTGTTTCTTCTCCTACACATCCTAATTCCACTGAAATTTTGGATCCTCCAATTCGAAGTCATCCTATGGTGCTTCGTCAAAACCATCGCCCAAATCCCTACATATGCTTCTCCATCAGCTTCTCTAGTTGATTTTACTTCAGTTGAGCATCATACTTTTCCACAAGCTCAATCTTACTTACCGTGGTGTCGTGAGATGGAAAAACAAATTGCTGCATTGAAACAAAATCAGAATCAAACTTGGGTCTTGGTTCCTCAACCTCCTAATACTAATGTTGTTGTAAGTAAATGGGTGTACCGTATTAAGCAGAAGGTTGATGGAACAGTTGAGTGTTTCAAAGCTCGTTTAATTGCTCAAGGCTTTACTCAGTTGGAACGCTTGGATTATTTTGAGACCTTTAGTCTTGTTATCAAGCAACCTACTGTTCGTACGGTTTTGTGATTGACAGACTCTTTTGGGTGGCGTCTTCATCAATTGGATATTCATAATGGCTTTCTTAATGAGCGTTTGGCTGAACTGATTTATATGGAGTAGCCTCCAAATTTTCTTGATTCGTCAATGCCTGATCATGTCTGCTTATTTCAAAAATCCTTAACAAGCGCCAGAAGGCCTTTCGCTTAGCCTAACTTTGCGGAGAACACCTCACGGGTTGGTCAGCCAAACCATGACTCGGTCCGCACCAAAACCCTAGCAAGCGATGTGCGCCTTCGCCTAGCCCATGAGCCCATACGTCTAAGCCCTCACGGCCCATCTCCAAGCCCGCCAAGGTCAAGCTTCCCAAGGCCCTATGTTAAGGGTATTTAGGGGTTTTCCCCATGTAATAAGTGAAGGGTATAAATAGAAGGACTTAGCCTCTTTTATGCCTTTGTCTTTGATTTGAATGTTATCTTCTTCACAGACCATTTAGCTTAGGTTTAGCAATTAGGGTTCTTAGAACCAAGTTATCCTTCATCTTATCAAACAATCGGGTTGTCCATCCTTGTTGGTGGAAGGGTCGGCTTGATTAGAGATCCTTGTTAGTTGTCATAGAAAGGTTGCCTTACCAAGTTGTAAGGAGGATTTTCTCCAACTATCAAGTTCAATACAAGTTTCCATTCAATACCTCTTTACCTTTCATCCATTATAACCGTTGCATATTACTCCATTTATCCATTTATAAACGACTTCCATCCATACATCCTTTCGCTCCTATCAACCTCTTGCCGAGGACTAGATCCTTCATCCATCTATTTCGGTCATCTTCTCCAAATCGGAACCAAGACCATATCATGTGGTAGCGGAGCTTCATGGCCGTCCCCTAGGTTGGTTCTTTCATCTTGATTCTTATGTTAGTTTCAGTTTTATTTGTTGTTTCCTTTGACAAAACCGAAAGTCATTCATCTTGAGTAGATTTTATGTCCGAAAATCAGCTTGATTGTGTCTGTTTTCAATTCCGTTTTGTATAAGTTTTCCCACCCAGAAAAATCTAAAATTTTATGTGCATAAATTTCAATCTGTGTGGAACAAAAGTTGTTTTTGAGTCATCTATTAATTCGGTGAAATTTATATACTTTTTGACAGCCCAAGAAAAGTGTGCAGATTTCGTTCGAAAGTACAGTTCTTGTGTTCTTGGTTTGTTTTCCCTGTCTTTTCATGGGAATTTGTTTTTCTTTCCTTCTTTAAAGTTGTAGAACTATGTCTTAGGAATATCTGTGTTTAATTTCGTGAATTATTTCCCTCGTTTGCTATTTGTTTGAGTCAAAATCTGAGGAATTGTCCAAGAACAGCTCAAGCAGACTGCTTGATGTTCTTCTTGTTCTTCATGTGTTCTTGAAATTGTGTGTTGTTTGATCTGATTTTACTTGATTCAGCTATTCAAATTGTGTTTAAACCTTGTTTGGTTGGACCAAGTCAGCAGGAACCCCACCTCTTACACCTTTTCCCCTAAAACCCTCACTTACTCATACTCTCTTCCCTAAACTTTATCATTTTGGTGTTAAGCAAAAAGGAGCTCCAAAAGCAGCATGCACCTTTCCCATTTGAGCAAAGAGACCAGCTGGTTTGGTCAGCCATTTTCCCTCCAAAACCTCTTTCAAAAGTCCTAAACGTGCAGCACTTGTCACCTCACTTGCCACATCATCACTTTTGACACATCTTACACTTTTGGCATTTAGTGAAAAATATTTATTAGTTGTAAACTACTTATCATACACTTAGTACTTGAAAATACTTGTCATACACCTACACAAGTTTTCTTGAGCACTCTTACACTCACTATAAATATATATATATATATATATCAAAACGAAAAGAAAAGAAAAGAAAGATCATTTCCCTTACCAAAAAAAAGAGAAAGCAAAGTGAGTCAAAAGATAGAGTCTCCTTGTGTATGTATGCATTATTAAGTGCAGTAGTTTACAATTAAGGTGTGCATTTGTCAAGTTTTCGGCTTTCTTTACATTTCTTTCTAACCCTTGTTTTCCTTGCGTGTTATAGTCTTTTGCTTGTTTTCTTCCGTTTGAGTCCTTCTTCCGATTGAGTCTTTTTTTTTCGTTTGAAGTCTTTCTTCCGATTGAGTTTTCTTTCGTTTGAGTCCTTCTTCCAATTGAATCTTTCTTCCGTTTGAAGTCCTTCTCCCAATTGAGTTTTCTTCTGTTTGAAGTCCTTCTTCCATTTTATTTCCTTCTTCCGTTAGAGTCATTGCTAACCTACGGTTTGGTTTATGCTTGGAGATACGAGGGGTAAGGAGGTGAGACTATTAGAGTGTTTGAGTGAAACACGAGTGAAACACGTGAGGAAGGGACTAACCCTTTATTATATCAATTGCGTTTGTTTTCTTTTTGTAGGTACCTTTCAACATGTCTCGTGCCAATGTTCCTAGTTATTATGAGGCTCGTTATGGCTCTTATGGGATTGATGCCAAAGACTCACGTTTTTATGCCCCATCTTTTTCTCAGTCGGCATTTGATCATCATGCACCATTTCGGCGCAATTCTCATTCCTATGGTACACCCTCTCCATCCTATGATCATAGTTCTTTTGGGTATGATACAAATGTGGATTGTAGGTTGGATGATCAATGTGTCTCTATTTTTTAGGGGTATGGTTCTTGTGCGGATAGTGGGTATCTTCCTTATGGGTAAGGGGACTACTACACCGAGGTTCCCTATTCTCCAAGCCATGGCCAAGGTTCCTCATCCTACCATAGCCATGGCCATGGCTCCACTACTTGTGTCTCGGTCTGGCGGCCTCCTCAACGTTCCTATGGCCATACTCCTTCATATGCAAGAGACCATCTTATGCAAAAGATCCTCCCCACACCCGCGAGCATTCCTATGGCCGAGCACCGCGAGATGACCAAAAGTCTTCTTATGACCAAGAGCGTCGCTTGAAACTAGTGCATGTCAAAGAGGTAGTGGCGGGTTCGGATAAGCCTTCCACCTTAGACCCTATCATTGCTCTACTTACAGCTCAAAGGGAAGCAACCGCTCAAAACAAGCGAGATATGGTCCGGTTAATGCACCAATGGGAGAACATCACACACCTTGTTGAACATGAGTTGGTTAGGGGAAAGAGTGAGGAGAGTGGTCCATCTGGTATTTGTCCCTCTAGCGTGCCACATTTGGATAAGGATAGTGTTGTCCCTTTTGGTTTGCATTCATTTGAGGAGGGTTTGGTTCCATCTCGAAAGGAAGTGCATGTTTTGCCACCTATTGATGATCATCTGGCGAATGGCAACATTAAGAGTGACATCGGAATTTGCAGATTTTCTACGGGTTGCCATACGAGGGTTCTTCATTATCTTGCATTACACCGCACATTTAAGTCCCTTGGCAGCAACTTTTCCATCATTCCGGCGGTGCCTCCCCATAGCTATTCGTACCGGTTCCTCCTTGCACTTGAGCATATTGTCCGCGCCTCCTCCATCACTCCTTTGCATCTTCATCTTGGCTGAGTCTTCTCCAATGCTCCTTTGGTTCCTCATCTTGGCCGAGTCTCCTTCATCACTCCTTTGGCTCCTCATCTTCGCCGAGTTTCCTCCATCACTCCTTCTATCCCTTATTTTGCGAAGAAAACGGAAGGGAAGGGAGACATGGTAGTCCTTATGCTTATGTCATTATCTACATTTGTGGCAAATCACCCTTCCATGGTTTAGATTTGAGGACGAATCTCCTCAAAGGGGGATGAGATAATAAGAGCGTGGACCCACTCGTGCCCGCACGCATCGCAAGCGGAAGGCCTCCCGCTTGGCCTATCTTTGTCGAGAGCACCTCACGGGTTAGTCGGTTAAACCATGACTCGGTCCGCACCAAAACCCTAGCAATCCATGTGAAGGCCTAGCCCATGAGCTCATCCGTCTAAGCCCTCACAACCCATCTCCAAGCCCGGCAAGGCCAAGCTTCCCAAGGCCCTATGTTAAGGGTATTTAGGAGTTTTCCCCATGTAATAAGTGAAGGTATAAATAGAAGGACTTAGCCTCTTTTATGCCTTTGTCTTTGATTTGAATGTTATCTTCTTCATAGACCATTTAGCTTAGGTTTAGCAATTAGGGTTCTTAGAACCAAGTTATCCTTCATCTTATCAAACAATCGGGTTGTCCATCCTTGTTGGTGGAAGGGTCGGCTTGATTAGAGATCCTTGTTAGTTGTTATAGAAAGGTTGCCTTACCAAGTTGTAAGGAGGGTTTTCTCCAACTATCAAGTTCAATACAAGTTTCCATTCAATGCCTCTCTACCTTTCATCCATTATAACCGCTGCATATTACTCTATTTATCCATCTATAAACGACTTCCATCCATACATCCTTTCGCTCCTATCAACCTCTTGTCGAGGACTAGATCCTTCATCCATCTATTTCGGTCATCTTCTCCAAATCGGAACCAAGACCATATCAAGATGGATTGTTCTTGTCTCAAAGGAAGTATATGTTGGATATTTTGAAGTGTTCTAGTATGGACAACAGTAAGTCAGCACCTACCCCTGGTAGTGTCGATAAGCATCTTCATCTTTCTACCCAATCAATTGTGATAACATATAAATGTCACATGGCACTAAAAAAGAGCATTTCGCAAAAGGAGAAGTTAGCTCACTAAGTGAGAGCGAAAAACCAGCATTTCACCCCTAAAGCGAGCATAAGGGATCATGTTATGCAAAAACGAGTTACGTCGCTTCACAACACTCAAGAGAAGCGAGCTCAATCTCTTAGCGAGAGTCAAGAAGTAAGTCATGTCGCTTTGCTACATTGGCATGAAGCGAGCTGAGCTGTTTTGCTTTGCTCTCCAAAGAGCGAGCTCAAGCTTGAACCAAGGTCTAGAAAGCAAATAGTAAGCCAGAGGTTGCTTCGCCCCTCACCCAGCGATTCAAGGCTCAGCCTAATTTCCGCAAAGTGTTAGACTTCTACACCAACTCTCCAACCACTCTTGCACACCATTTAAGACCCCTGCAAAAATGAGTCGACGCTCATTAAATGCGACTGAAAAGTAGGCATTCCTTCTTGACCAAGAGAGGCCTAGAGAATCAGGGTCGTCGGGGGCGCATTTAACGCCCCTTGAAGTACAAGCTGATCAAGATATTATCAAAGGGAAAATGACTTTCATGTCCCTAAAGGCTAAGTTTTGAGGCTTATATAAACCTCACATTTTTTTAGACATAACCAATTGAATGCAATCATAAATACACACAACTACAATATTCTCTCCAAATTTATTATCTTTCAATGATCATCTTAATCACATAAGCATCTTTTCATTAATTAATTTTTTGAGTCATTAAACACTTCACCTATCATTCTAACTTGAACTTTAGAGTGTTTATCACAAGGAGAAACCCTTGTGACCTTGCAAGCGAATTCAAGATCAAGGAAGAATCCTCCACTTCGAGATTCAAGAGAAGATCAAGTCACTAATCACGCCGTACTCACCTTAAACACATACACTTATGTAAAACATTATCAAGTTGCCTTTTGTGATGTAAAATTATATAGGAGTATTGTCGGCTCTCATCTTTATTACCATGACTTGGCCTGATCTTTCCAATATTGTCACTCGAGTTTGTCAGGCTATGCACCATCCAACCGAGTCTGATTGGCTGTTGGTCAAAAGGATCTTATGTTATGTTAAGGGATCTTTGGATCGTGGCTTACTTTATACTTGTACTTCTGATTTTCAACTTCAGTTATTTACGAATGTCGATTAGGGTGGAGAAAATTTGGATCGCAAATCTTGCAGTGGTTATTTCGCTTATATTGGCAAAAACCTTATTTCTTGGCAATCTAAGAAGCAACGAACGGTTACTCGTTCTTCAACGAAAGCATAATACAAGGCAATTGCGGATGGTTCTATTAGGAATCACCTAAGTTGGGAAGCCAAAGGACAACCTAGACTGAGAAAATAAACGACAATTAAACAGGACAAGGGATTAACGTGGTTCGGTCTAGCCGCACTCCACAAACCTCACAAATATTATTAATCTCAATATTCGTTAATTTTACAATTACAAGAGAGTCTATTTATAGGGAAAGGGCCAGCCTCCATTCTCTACACTAGCGATATGGTATATCAGACTCCACATACCCAACAATCTCCCACTTAGAGATTGATCACATGTCCACTCTCACTCATGTAACTCTAGTAAAATGCAACAACATTAAGAAACTCTATATGTGCGGTGCTTTCTCAACAATCAGTTCTGAAGGCCAGTTGAAGCTATGCAAAGCTCCAACTTCTCTTTCGTAACCACCTTGATCAGCATATCTGCTGGATTTCTTGAACCAAGTATTTTCTTCAAAGATAAAGTGCCATCACTAATCAACTCCCTAAGTGATATCTCAGCTGGATATGTTTCGTCCTAGCATGAAAAATAGGATTCTTCGCAAGATGAATGGCACTCTAACTGTCATTGTACAAAGCATTGTCTTTATGTTTCTTGCCCAACTCCTCAAGAAAGTTCTTCAACCAAATCATTTCCTTGCTGGCTTCTGAAATAGCCATGTACTCTGCTTCCGTGGTTGAAAGAGCAACACTTTTTTGAAGTCGAGACATCCAGCTAACTGCTGTGCCACCCAGTATTTTTGGAACCGGACCGGACAGGCCTGTCCGACCGGTTCAACTGGGTTTTTTTGGCTTTCCGGTCCGATTCAGCCAATCGGACCAGAAATGCATGTGAACCGGGTTGGACCATCAGAACCGGCCAGTTTTTTAACAACCAACGAACCGGGTTGAACCAGCTGGTTCGATTAGAAACACCAAAACGACGTTGTTTTGGTGTTTTTTTATTTTTTTTGGAAAATTTGATGGGCCGGCCCATTACAAGCATGGGCCAGCCCATCAGAGGCCCATCAGAATTTAAAAACCAGCCGGATCAATTATATAAATTTAAACAGTTCGATATGTGTCCGGTTCAAAATGGTCTGATGGTTCAATCCGGTTTAACCTGGTCGAACCATGAAATTTTTGTTTCCAGTTCGCTGTCCCGTCCGGTTCCGAAAACTATGGTGCCACCCAAAGTGAAAGTATATCCCGTAGTACTCTTTCTTGTATCCAAAAAACCACCCAAATCTGCATCAAAAAATCCTTCCAAGATAACATATTTCCTGCGGAAACATAATGCAACCTTAGAGGTACCTTTCAAGTAGTGTAACAGCCACTTAACTACCTCCCAATGCTCTCTCCCAGGATTAGACATGAATTTGCTAACCACTCCCACTGCATGAGCAATGTCTGGTCTCGTGCACACCATAGCATACATCAAACTACCAACAACAGATGCATACGGAACATTGGCTATTTCTTCCTTGTCTTCATCCGTTTGAGGTGACTGCTTCTTTGTGAGATTGAAGTGGGCTCCCAAAGGCGTACTTCTGATCTTAGCATCATGGAGGTTAAACTTATTTAACACCTTTCCAATGTACTTCTCTTGAGATAGTTTCAAAGTACCATCACTTCTATCTCTGATGATGCTCATACCAAGTATCAGCTTTGAGGGACCCAAATCCTTCATCTCAAAATCTAGAGACATCTGTCTCTTCAACTTGTTAATTTCCCTCATGTCAGATCCTGCTATTAATATGTCATCAACATACAACAGCAATATAATATAAGATGAATCAAATTGCTTAACGTAGCAACAATGATCCATTGTACACCTCGTGTACCCACTCCTCATCATAAAGCTGAGAAACTTCAAGTACCACTATCTTAGTGCTTGCTTCAAACCATACAAGCTCTTTTTCAACTTGCAAACCATGTCCTCTTTCCCAGCTACTGAAAATCCCTCTGGTTGTGCCATATAGATGTCCTCCTCAAGATCACTATGTAAGAACGTTGTCTTCACATCTAACTGCTCTATATGTAATTCCTCTGCAGCCACAATACCCAAAACAAGTCTGATAATAGTCATTTGACAACAGGAGAGAAAATCTCATTGTAGTCAATGCTCTTTTCCTGCTGGAAACCATTCACCACTAACCTTGCCTTGTATCTCTTGCTGCCATCAAGTTCTTCTTTAATCTTGAACACCCATTTATTCTGCAAAGCCTTCTTTCTTGCTGGTAACGCAGTCAACGACCAAGTCTCATTCTTCTCAAGCAAACTCATCTCCTCATTCATGGCTAACTCCCACTGAGATGACTCATCCATCTGCATTGCCTCTAAATAACTCTCAGGCTCGCCATCCTCATTCAAGAGCAAGTAATAAGCTGAAGGAGAGAATCTTTGTGTTAGTCGCGAAACTCTATTTGATCTTCTTACTCCAACTTCTGGGGTAACTAGGACTGCCTCCTCAGCATCTCTGTTTGTCAAACTCCCACTATTTTCTGCAAGAATATGCTCTGTAATGTCTTCCAACACAATCTGTTCTTTAACTGCTTCCTTGGTCAAGACACGATTCTGTATCTTGATCAAGGGAAGCTTATCATTATACACGCTATTCTCATTGAAGGTGACATCCCTACTTCTAATGACTTTCCTATTCAACTCATCCCAGAAACGGTACCCCATCTCATCTGAGCCTTAGCTAATAAAAGTAACCTTTTTTGCTTTAAGATCAAGCTTATCCCTATCATAATCTTTAACACGCACATAAGAAGCACAATCAAACACTCTCAAGTGTGAAAGATTTACCTCTTTTCTGCCACTCTTCCTCAGGGATCTTGAACCCCAAAGGAACTGAGGGTCTTTTATTAATGAGATATGCTGCCGTACGAACTGCATCTGCCCAAAACATCTTTGGCAGACCTGCATGTATCCTCATACTCTTGGCCCTCTCATTCAAAGTTCTATTCATTCGCTCTGCAACTCCATTATGTTGCAGTGTCTCAGGAATAGTCTTTATCATTCTAATTTCGTGTTCTACACAATAGGCTTTGAACTCATCAATGTTGTATTCACCCCCATTATTTGATTTCAAGCTCTTAATCTTCAACCATGTCTGGTTTTCAACTTCTGCCTTCCACTTCTTAAAGGTTTCAAACACTTCAGATTTATTCTTCAGAAAATAAACTCATACCTTTCTAGTGGAATCATTAATGAAAGTGACATAGTAGTGTGATCCTCCCAAGGAGGCAATTGTAGTCGGTCCATACACATCTGTATGAACTAGCTCTAACTTTCCAGACTTGGGTGCATTCCCTGATTTTGCATAAGTAACTCGTTTCTGCTTCCCAAACACACATGGTTCACAGAATCCAACTTCCACATTCTTCAATTTTGGAATCTTCCCTTTAGATACTAGCAGCTTCATACCCTTCTGACTCATATGCCCAAGCCTTTGGTGCCAAAGAGTCGATGGACCAATATCGTCAGTAACTGCATTAACCTCGTCACATGATTGTTCCATAGCATATAGAGTTTCAACCTTATCACCACGAGTAACAACTAAATTCCCCTTCACAACCTTCCATTGTTTGTTTCCAAAGATAACACGATACCCTTCTGATAGCACGTTTCTTGGGCATGATTTCCTCCTTATTTCAGCCCTTTTCGAGGGCAAGATAAGTCTGATTAGCCCCTTTTTCCTATCTTTTGCAGATCAGAGCTTAATGGAAGATAAATGTGAAAACAAGCAATTTTGGAAGGATTTTT
>NBIL01147219.1:0-19232 GCA_002752925.1 Viola pubescens var. scabriuscula | reverse complement strand
ATTTCTTTTTTTCTTATTTTCTTATTCCAAAATTTAACATGTCCAAAATCCCAAAATTCTCAAATCCTGCATTTTCTTAGTTCTTTCCCAATCCATAAATTTCCATCCGCAATTTCCCAATCCATAAAAATTCTCCCTGTCCGTTCCTGCGCGCAGCTGCATACCGAGCAGCTCCTCCCCACCCGCTCAACTAACTACCTATCGTTCATGAGAAACCAACCTCCTGTGTTCCGTCGTCGCCCGAGGGGAGACCAGGGCGGTTGGTAGTGCGCCTCCCAATAACGGCCGCAAGAAACGTTCCTCGGCCGCCGCCACTTCCTCTTCATCTTCTGACCAAGAGAAACATGAACAGAACAAGGAGAAATCAGAGGCGATTAAGGATGAGAGGAAGAAGAAACGAACGAGTTTCTCGCTGGAACAAAAAGACGAGATCCAGATCTGGATCTGGATCTGAATCTAGATCCAGATCTGGATCCAAATCGAAATTGAAAAGAAAAGAAAGAGGAAAAGAAAAATGGCAGTGAAGAGGGTGAGGATGAGCTGGGAGAGGAGGAGGAAGAGAAGAAAATAAAAAGAAAAGAAAAGAAAAAAATGAGAAGAAAGATGAGGACGGAGAGGGTGAGGAAGAGAAGAAAAGAAAAGAAAGATAAAAAAAGGAAAAAAATGGGTAACTTATGGTAACCTGTGACAGCAGGTCAAATGTTAGTGACTAACGGAAAAGGGCCTGAATTTTCTTGAGCTTTAGTTTAGGGATTGCAATTTAAATTTTTTTAATATATGAGAGGTATTTGATTTTCACGTATAGTACAGGGGTCTATATACTATAACTCCAAAATAAAATACATATATTGCCACAGACCATACCCACCGAAGGCATTATCAATATATACAAAAATAACATAAAAATAAAAAAAATAAAAAAGAAGAAAGATCAAAGAAGGCATTACCAGACGCGGATTTGTGTCTCCAATCTTTGACCCCTTTCTTCATCATCTCTCTCCGTCTTCCCTCCGTTTTCATGAGTTCGACGCTCAATTAAGCCCCAATTTCTCATCGCCCATGGCATCCGCCTCCCAACAACCAGGTTCGGTTCATTCCTTTTCATATTTTTCATTCGTATCTCTCTGTCCAACTCTCAGTTCGCGAAATCGATTTATCGCATCAAAAATCTTAGGGCTCTTGCATTAACGGAAACTCTCAAGTTCTTCCATCAGAATCTCGTATTCATAGTGACAAAATTCCGATTTCTGATTGAAACAATGTTTAATTTTATGCTCTGCGCGTAGTGGGAACCATTCTGTGTCCTTTCAATTACTTGAGTTGCTGTTGATTTGGTATCTGTAACTGCTTATGGTGTGTGTTGACCTCTTGCAGCTGGTAGTCCTCCTGCCAAACCTTGGGAGCAAGCAGCTCCTTCCTCCTCTGGTCCTACTCCTTTTAAACCACCGTCACCTGGCAGCACTAGCGATGTAGTTGAGGCATCAGGAACTGCAAGACCAGGTGAAATTGTTTCAACTGCGGATAGGAATGCTGCCGTGAACAGAAATACTCTCGGTAGACCAGTGCCCCCTAGGCCCTGGGAGCAGCAAACTTATGGAACTTCTACCTATGGTGGAGGAGGTGTAGGAGGTGTAGGAGGTGTGAGCAATCTTTCTATCCAATATGTATAAACATTTCACTGAGATGAACACTAGTTTTGTGATTTATACTGTCTAAGGCATTCAATGATCGTTTATAATTACCTCCTTTTGAGTACCCGTTTGCTCCTGGTGATTTAGTTGAATATAGATGGTTACAAGGTCTCACACTCTCCTAACCTCATTGGAGTTGGTAATTAAATTGTCTCTAGAGTTGTATTTATTGAATTAAAATGTTTATTCACTGGAGTGGCATGACTTTATGGGTAGGTCTGTTTCCTGTTCTAATTGTTTATTTCATGGAGATTTGCTACTTTGTGTACTGCAGGTTATGGCTCCGGTCTTAATTACAACTCTGGTGTTGGTTCTGGGATGTACGGCTCTTCATATGGTGGAGTTGGAGGGTCCTATGGTGGTGGAATGTATGGTAATAGCATGTATAGAGGAGGTTATGGAGGAGGGGGGATGTATGGAGGTGGCATGTATGGCGGGGGAATGTATAATGGTGGATTGGGAGGTGGTTTGGGTGGATTGGGTGGTGGTTTGGGTGGTCCTATGAGTGGTTATGGAATGGGCATGGGTCCTTATGGTGAACAAGATCCAAATAACCCCTTTGGTGGTCCACCATCTCCTCCAGGCTTTTGGATTTCATTCCTTCGAGTGGTGAGGAATCTTGCTATTTGTTTATCACTTTTTCATTCTTCTTTTGTTTTGTATTTGAGGAATCTTGCTCTTTGTTATCACCTTTTCATTCTTCTTTTGTTTTGTATTTGAGGATTGACTTTCATTCTTCTTTTGTTTTGTATTTGAGGATTGACATCGTCAATCCTTCACCTTTTGCTGGTGGTAGCCAATCAAGAGATTCTTGTTTTTGACATCTTATACCTTCAAGACTATGGGAAAGTAGGCTGATAGGATGCTAACTATGTTATAACTATTATTCTGTTATATTAGGTGAGATGTGTTTATATTTATAAACATGCATTTCAGCTGATAGGATTGCTTTATCTTTAAGTAAGCTTGTACGGTAAGCTACGTACATGGCAGCCACTTTAGTTGTGGATAATAGTTCAGTTAGAATGATCTTGTGGCCCAATTGGGGTTTGATCATGTTTCAAACACTTCATGATTTCTTTGGATTTGTTGCAACACTGTATTAAGTTACAGAACTCTTGAGGTGGCAGAGCTCTTTTTCAGGTTAAAGGAAAGGAACCAAATACTCTGATGACTTGGGACATAATGTTTAATCTGTTTGAGCTGATTGTGGAATATTTTTTAAGGAATTAATAACCTTAGAGCGTGCTGTAAGTGGGGTTGTATGGTTTCTCACAAATCTCTCTTTGTATGTTTTAATGAATGCAGATGCAAGGTGTTGTAAACTGTTTTGGACGAATATCAATTCTGATAGACCAGAACACCCAGGCATTCCATTTCTTCATGACTGCGCTTCTTCAGGTTTGGCTCCTTTCAAATACTAGACATCTCTCCGTTTAATGTAAAATTATGATATACAATTAATTGCAAGAATTAGTTAAACCTCTTTGTTACTTCAATTTTAGTTTTCTGTGACAATCGTATCACCCAATGACTGGTGAGAATTTTCCTATTTTTGCAGCTCTTTGATCGTACAGGGATGTTGTATGGAGAGTTAGCTAGATTTGCTTTTAGACTTCTTGGAATCAGAACAAAACCCAGTAAGGTTCATGGACCAGGACCTGATGGACTTCCTGCTCCCCACAATCCCCACGGGAACCAGAACTACATTGAGGGGCCTAAGGCTGCTCCAAGTGGTGGATGGGATAATGTATGGGGCGGTTAAGTGAAAAATCATTTTCGGTGCAGAACCATCTGAATACAAAAGCTGCATGTAGAGGTGTGTTAATTGGATACATCGCTACTTGAAGTCTGGCCTTTTAAAGGTTTCTCAAGTTTGGTTGAAATAAAAGCCTCTCCTCTCCTTTTAAGGAAGGCCAGTATTCTCTACATAATGTTTGTGCCAGAGTCCTAATACTTGTACTGATCTGTTGCAAAGAGCCTGAAACATGGAGAGATCAAGCACAAACAATGTAATATCAGAGAGCTGTTTAAATTAAAAGTGTTGTCGTAATTGAAAATTTAATTAATGAAAGTTTTTGTTATCTAATAGATGTTTCATTTCCCTCTGAAAATGGTTGTTACATGCGAATTTATCCTTTGATTATATTTGAGCAAAGAATCTACTGAAGAAAAAAAAAACTTGGAACAGAAAAAGTTCAGGTATTTATTTTCCCGCACCTTTTTCTCCTGTCATAAAAGGTAGAACAATACTCGAACAAGATTTATCTCCTACTGAAGGGATAGAAAGGAAACCTAGAGAGATCGAAAAGTAGAAGTCAATAGTGTAGTCCCGACTCTCCTACCAAGTAAAAAGGGGAGAAAATGGCATATAGTAGTGACTACTAAGCACGAAAGTTATGATAACTAGTAACTACTAACTAACTAGTAGGAATCATTCTTTCCAGTCCGTTCAGACTCAAGAGTAGAAAACTGACAAATGTAAAACCAATGCTCTTTGATTTTAAAGAGTATGAAACATAAACCAAACAATGTTTATAGAAAGATGAAGTGAGAGGCTTGATGGCACCATCACTAGAGGATCCAATTAGGCCCTATGCCCATGATCTCTTCTTCCTTTATCGCAACATCACCCCTGTACAACTTGAACAACTCGATCGCTGTTGGAGATACTTGACAATGACGGCTTATGTACAAAACCAAGAGTCTTTTGCACCCTTCTCTCAGAGCCTGAAGCCCGATATCAAACAAATTCCGACACCGATTTACATGAAGTTTCTCAAGCTTATTGCAGTTCATCCCAATAGACTCCCATCCAGAAATCTTGATTTGGTGACACAATGCCACATTCCACTCTTGAAGCAACGGACAACCCTTTGCTATCGCCATGATGGATTCATCACCGACACTTCTACATGACCGGAGGTTCAGAATCTTAAGGTTTTTGGCAAAACCTGAACCGATTGCTGCCAGTCCATTCTCAAAGGAACAGCTTGCCACAGAAACATTTAGATACTCTATCCCACCTCCACTTACAATCCCCATAACCCCTTCTGGCTCGATGTTACAGCATTCAGCATCTACAGCAGTTAAAGTTGATGAACACCCTCTAAGACCAGTCCCAGTGACTCCATTGCAGCAAGTTAACTTGATTGACTGAAGTGCAAGACATGTTTGAGCAAGAGGTCTCAGGCCACGGTCAGAAACAAGTGAGCAGTATGAGAGATTTATGTGCTTCAGAGATGAGCAACCACTAGCTAAAGTTTCTAATCCGAGATCAGTAATGTTGCAGCGGTACAGGCTAATAACTGTTAGAAATGGGCAACCAGTGGCAACCAAAGACAGTCCATTATCTGTAATCCTAAAACAACAATCCAGATAAAGAGAGTGCAACTTTGAACCACAGAACTTCAAATGGGCCAACCCTGAATCAGGTAGTTCAATGCAACCGGACAGGGACAAGTGCCGTAGATGCTGAAAACGAGTGAGCAGCCTATGGAGGTGGTCATAGTTAACAGTAAGGCTGGGCTGAGATAACAAAGAAGGGTTTAGGATGGTCAAGGAACACTCGAACTGTAAGGATTGACGACTAAGGTTTTGAATACAAAGCCAACGATGGCAAGTCAAGCCAAATGATTCACGATCAGAACTACAGTCAAGCCCTTGGAAAATAATGGAGAGGCAATCATCAGGAAGATGCAAAATAGAAGCGGGGCCATCATTTGAAGCACCTCTCATTTTACTTTCTTAGCAGTCTTCTGAAGGCTGTAGAGATTGGATCTTCACTGTAAACTTTTTGTAAGCAGAGCTAGATGAATTTGGAGAATCAAAACCACAGAGAGCAGGTGAATCCCCATAACCATAGCCTATATGTACCCCACATTTACGGCAAAGGAGTTTACTTTTTAAACGATAACGGCCCCAAGACACAGGGAGACAGTTTACCTCATCAACCTGGGTAAATCGACTAAGATCAACTGAAAGGAAGGAGATAAAGCCTTTCTTAATAGATTTACGATATCCAGAACCTATGCTGGAGGTGATTCGATTGGAAGATGTTAAATGTAAAGGGTAGCCACAAGACCCACAGCTGCAAAAGAGAAGGGGAAATGATTGTAAGGGCATCATAAAAAAAATCCATAAAAGGGAAAATCGCAATATCTTCAGTATACTAAAATAAAAACCATAACTACAATATGACTGTGACAGATCAAAACATTTCCCTGAGATGTTTGTATGCAAAATACATGGACTCTGATTTCAAATTTTTATACTATCTAGGCTGATCAAGTCAGAACTGCATTTTCCAAAAAGAGCAGGTAATACCAGAGTGGTGCTAGAATGAACGAACTAAATGCCTTTAAAGGACTGCGGAGCTAAAGGAAACTGAATAGAAGTAAAAAAACGTCAGATGATATTTTTCCACCTGCAATATAGTTTTGGTATTCAACCGTAAGTTGCTCGAGAAGTTAGACATGCCAAGTTTTGAGACATTTATGGAAAACCTCAGCTATAATTTTGGTGCATGTTATTACAAATGCCAACAACAATTTCAGAAGGGGGTAGCAACAGCTAGAATTGCAGTGGAGTAGCCACTGAATGATCAAGACAAAATTTTAATATTTGAGGTCCAAGAAAGAAATAAGTGGGTAATCAAAACTCAAAAACACATTATACGAAAGAAATAAGCATACAGTTAAGTAAAACTTGGTTGGGAGTATCAAAGGACAAAGGAAGTCCACTAGCCATGAGCCCAAACATTTGTTTTGTCAGAACAAAACAGTGATAGATGGCATTCATAGATGCAGACTGACAAAAGGCGCAATGCCTCATCGAATAATCTTTTACTCAAGTCCCTAGACCAACTGCCTTATTTCCGTTGATGCAAAGCCTAGTCATCCTCAATCTTCATTCTATACTTCTTTAATCTATATCAGTAATTAGAATAAGTATTGACAAAACGACCAAGTTCTTGTTTGCTCGGCCAAGTGCCAACAAAGGGGTCAACCACTAACCAGTCCTATCATCTACCTAGTTAAATGACCGTTAGTGACAGAAAACAGATTCAATATTAGCAACAAGAGGATTTCTCTCCAATTCGAGGCTTTCTCTCTGGTTCCAGGAGGAGTTGCATAGAAACTAAAAAAAGAAAAGGAAGTTCCTATCATAAACCCAGAATACAAACAATTTGAAAGAAGAAGAAACACCCAGATTACAGATCATTTTCTAAGAACAGCTCCTAATTCCTCTCCATTCAGTTTCAAATGTTTTTCAAAAATAAATGCAATCAACCCGTTACATACATAAAGAGAGCCAACAAGTCAACAATGAAAGGAAACAGACATGTGAACTCGAATTGCAACACAAAAAGAGAAACAAAACCCGAAAAAGTAATATGATAGGCGATTCGCAGCCATACATGCAGTTGATAAGAGGGAAGAAGAGGGAAATGATAGATTTACCTGTAAGCGATGTCAGGTTGGGACATCCTCTGTTTTGGTGATCAGATTAAGGTTATGTGGGATCCCATCCCATTGTGATATTGTGATTTGACTCATTTGGGTTGTTTTGGTGGGTTTTGTTGTTTGTTAGTCAAGTTAGAAGGACGGTCGGGTTAATTTTTTTGTTTTTTGTCTGCCAATTAGATGGACTACTTTTTTATTTTTATTCATTGCTCTCATCTTGCTGCCCTCGTGACAAAAGTACTAAAACCGACTCGGACTGACCCGTTGAACAGGGTTCAATTAGATTGACTCGTTGGTTTAGTGTGAATTTTTTACATATCGAACCGTTCAATTTTAGATAATTGAACCGGATTGTTTTTAAATTCTGATGGGCCGGGCCATCAAATTTTATATTCTAAAAAAAAAAAAAACCAAAACGACGTCGTTTTGGATGAGAAGCATTGAACCATCCGGTTTGATAGTGAGTCGATCGGGTCATCAGTTTTGTAAAAACCGACTGGATCAACCGGTTTTTTCCGGTCAGAGTGCAATTCTGGTCAGATAGTTGAACTGACTCGAAATCCTCCTTGGGTCACCTGACGGTCGGACCGGTTTTTAAAATATTGCTAAAAAATTATTTTTCTTTACTTATTTTTATTATTATTTTAAAACATTGCATTGACAAATTGGATGGACCAGGTCCGTCAAACTCAGTCATCCTTCATGTCAAGAGATGGTATCGTCATCGCGACCGTTAATAACAAAACTGATGTTTTTTTTTTCGTCGAGTATATTTCTCTTCCTGAAGGGCAATATTAATATCGACACCAGATTTTTTTCTCTCTATTAATTTAGCATTTAATATTAAAGTCATTAAAAATCTGCACCTAATTTTACCTCTGTTAGTCAAATTGGCACACAATTTTTTTCTTTATTACCAATCTAGCACCCGAGTCTCTAATTTTTTAATTGACTTTGACTAACGTCGTTAGTCAATGCTGTATTTAGTCCCATTTTTTTCAAAAATAATTATTTCAGTCCTTTAATTTTATTTTTTCAAAGACACTAGTTAGATTTTTAAATAAAATTTAGAAAACGGTAAATAAATACGAAAATAAACCAAAACTTTCTAGAATTTTTTTTAAAATTTATAAAATTCAAAATATGACCCTAAAAAAATTAAAAAAAAATAGAAAGAAAATTAAAAAATAAACAAAAATTCCATAATTTTATTTAAAAATTATAAAATAAAAAAATAACTCCAATAATTCAGAAATAAGAAATAAATTAAAAAATAAACCAAAATTATAAAAATTCAATAAAATAATTTTAAAAACTGATAATTTTTACAAATTATAAAAATTTAAGTAAAAGAAGAAAAAAATTAAATCCTTCAACCGAATTTGATCGCCAAACAAACTCTTGAACGACAACAACGATGATCGACTCGATGTTGTTTCTTTCATAACAAACACAAACAACGAGTGAAATTAACGAGGGAGAGATGGAGTGAGGAGGAAACAAGGAAAATAGTTTTTATTTTTAATTATTTCAAAAATAAATAGTTTGTCAAGAATTGTTTTAAAAAAAACCTATTTTTTAATTTTTCTTAATTCATTACAAAATTACATGAATTTTTATATATTTTTGATTTTTTTTGGACTATTTTATTGATGTTTTAAACAAAATTTTGGATTTTTTGTTTTATTTTTGAATTTTCAGGTTATTTTTGGATATTTTATATTTTTTAAAAAGAAGTTATGGATTTTTTTTGTTTATTTTCGATTTTTTTTGAATTTGTTGGGTTTTTTTTTTGAATTTTATAATTTAAAAAAAAAATCTAGAAATTTGTGATTTATTTTCGTATTTATATCTTTTTTCGTAACTTTAAAAAAATATATATGATGTGGTATTTTTGAAAAAAAAAATTCAAGGGCTGGAATAAATATTTTTTGATAAAATTGGGATTAAAAATGACATCGTCTAACGTCATTACTCAAAGTCAATTGAAAATTTTAAGATTCGGGTGCTAAGTTGCTAATAGAAAAAAAAGTTGGATGTCAATTTGACTAATGGAACAAAAATTAGGTGCAGATTTCTAACCACTAAATATTCGATGTTAAATTAAGAGAGAAAAAAAAGTTCAAGTGCTAGTATGACTTTTTCCCTTCTACCCAACGAATTACTTGAAAATGTTCTTTTATAAACAAATTAAAAAGAAACACGTTATTGTACCATTTCCTTTTTTCTCACCATTTTCTTCTGTCAAATTGTAATTGCTGCAATTGAATAATTGCCTCTCTTGTTTTCTTCTATCAGTCGCTTCTTTCGATTATATTTTAATTTTGGTTCTTTTGATGCTAATTCTAAATTTTGCATTTCTAGAATTTACTTCATTTGATATCCAGTTATCCACTATCTTCACAATTTCGACAACTTGCTACTGTTCGGCCACAGTGTGTAGCATCCCAAGGTCGGTATTGATTTTTTTGCTAATTGATTATAACAATTCATCATAATTATTTTGTTTAATTAATTATGTAGTTCTTTTACTCTTTAAATTTTAACAATTAAGTTTAAAACTTTAAATGTAAATAAATTCTCTATATGCACCAATTTTTTAATTAAAACTCTCGTATATTTTTTTGGTAAAAAAAGCTTTCTA
Organism: Viola pubescens var. scabriuscula; assembly: GCA_002752925.1. Lineage (NCBI taxonomy): Eukaryota > Viridiplantae > Streptophyta > Magnoliopsida > Malpighiales > Violaceae > Viola > Viola pubescens. Next base: position 9,432 of record NBIL01147219.1, on the reverse strand, counting down.
TATATTTGTTGCTCCTGATCAGGTGTTCTATTGAGAAAGAAAACAATAGTGCATTGCAGATGTACGTATATATTAAATTGATAATTTATGTTCAATGATGTGATTTTTTAAATTTGTTCTACTGAGAAACAAAATAGAGCATTGCAGGAAAAGTTGTCAAACTCGAGAGTTTACCACGGCATGAAATGAGTGTCGAAGTAAAATCGTAAGATTTATAAATTATAATATTTTTATTAATTATAGTATTTTTTTATCTTCTTACACCTTTTTATTAATTATATATTTCAACAAAAATGTAATTATTTTTTAGATAAAATAAAAATAAAAATTTAAAAACTAATGACAACACATGAACTTCTATTCTACGTACAAAATTTCTCTCAATGGACGAAACAAATACGGGTAACAATTAAGAATGAAACTTACCTAAAATTAAGAGACAAAAGAGACGAACTGAGGATTAAGGAAGAACTGTGGTTTTCTCCCAATAAAAAATACCCTCCCTCAGTGTCCTGTACCGGCATCTTTCTTATTACCTCGAGAGCTTGTGTTTTTCTCTGATCCTTTGGCCCTTTTGTTATGCACACGTAGCGAGGGATAGAGAGTACCTTCTATGGTATGCAGGCTAGTCCCCCAAAATGCCTGTAGTTGGGAGTTTCATATTTAGTGCATGATGACATTTCAGTTTAGCCCATTCAGAATGAGGTGTATAGCCACTTCAGTCGTGCTCGTCGTTTCTCGAAAGTATCTTTTTTCTGATCCTTCTCCCCCGAGACCACCGTTATATAACATTCTTCTGCCTGTCTCTGGTTGCCTCTGATCAAGATCACCCCATCCCACGAGAGGAATTTCATTTTCAAGTGTTTCTAGGATATCGCGGCTCCAAATTTGTTAAGAAAGGGCCTTCCCAAAATAGCATCGTAAGGCAAGTGCAAGTCTATCACGAGAAAAAACAATTCTTCAGTTCTTTTGTCCAAGCCTTTTTCAAAGTGCACTGACAGACAAATGCAACCTTTCACAGAAATTGGTACTCCATTGACACCGATGATGGGCAGATCATAAGAGATGAGATCGTCCAAGTCCAACTTCATTGTGGTAAAAGTCTCCATTGAGAGCAAGTTTACCATGCTCTCGTTGTCTAACAGGGTTCTTTAAATGGCACAATCAGTGATTATCACCTTGACCACTAGTGCATCATTGTGAGGGTAGTTAACCCCCATCTCATCTTCGATGGAGAACGATATTGGGAAGATATCGAATGGTGAGAGCCATGTGGCATACATTGTATGTGTTTTCTTGTAACTCCTTTTTGCTCCAATCATTGTAATCCCTACTTGTTGAGTTCCCCCAACTATCATTAGAATTAGTAACCGCGCTACTTTTCCCCTTCAAGGTTTCTCCCATGCGGAGCAGAGGATTCCTATAATGCCCATAGACGGAGGTAAGGGTAGTGGGCGACCTCCTCCTCTTGGGTCTCTCTTTCGGTAATTCATTCTCCTAGCTCATTATGGTCTTTCCTAGCTTTCATGGCATATTCGCCCATATACCCTCTTTCATCAAACGGTCCATCGCAATGATGAGATGTTTGCATTCTTCTGTTGTATGCCCACCACCCTTATGGAATTTGCAGATTTTGTTGGAATTCGGGTATTCCACTCTCATCTTGGGGGGATATCTAATGGGGTAATTCCTTGCAATGGCGTATCCAAGGGGATGCCCCACTGACCAAAAATAAAACAGTCATTGTATTTATATGTTGTTAAATTTTGCCCTCATAAAATATTAATATTGGTTTGTTTATTGACAAACTAATATATAAGTGGTTATGTAAATGTGTCAAATTTAAATTCCTGACCCATAAGTCGTATATTAAAAATAAATCTACTTAAAATTATTTAGTATAATAAAGATTACATTAATAATATATCTCAAAATAAACATATCTATATAAAATTACCATCACTACTTTTTTCACTTATATATTTATGTATTTATGAAAAGAATAAGTATTCATGTATTTGCCCCATAAAAATTAATTGTTCAAGCACATACATATTATATAAAAATTACATAAAAATGATGATTTAAATTATGTGGTCCAATTAAATGGTATAAAATCAAACAAAGTAAATAACACAAAACTAAGCAAAAGAATTGTTGTAAAAAATAACTTTGCTTCATTTTCTTCGAACTTGTAGGTTCCTACACCAACAATCTCTACAAATATACAAAAGTAAAAAAAATTAATTTTTTAAAATCTTAATAGGAATTATTTGCCCCCACTAATAAAAATTCCTAGACCCGTCACTGATTCCTTGCTTCTGTGATTGTGAGGGCCTCTGACCTAGTCATAGGAGTTCCACTTAGACCATCTCCAGCAGCGGGTACCAAATTTTGGGTGTTTTTCACTTTTTCAGCTGCCACGTCAGTTTAGAACCCAACCAAATTATCAAATAACACCCACTTCTCACAGCAAGGTGTTTTTCAGGGTGTTATTTATTTTCTCTCCCTTCCACATCATTTATCATAGCAGAGCTAGTTCCTAGTGGAGTCTCGAAATAGGGAGACATTCAATAAGGGGGAAACGGTACTTGATTTTAATGATTTGGTAGCATATTACTCATATCTAAGCAAAAGTTGGGAGTTTTAGGTCGATTTTTGTGATGAGTGTGTGGGGGTCTCGAGTATGGAGGAAAATCACTCAAAATTCCTCAATTTTCTTAATGAAAGCACCAATTGATAATGTTTAATAACCAGGTATGGGCAATAAAGGAAGAAAGTCTTCAACAACCACTCCTTGCTCTCTATGCTTGTATAGATCTGACATCCTTTCTCCTAGAGATTACACTTCGAAGCTTAAGTCAGTATGATATTAGTTTAAGAATGTATGGATTGAGTTTATTGATAAATAAAAGGATAAGGTTAAATATGTAGTGGGTTTAGATTTGAGCAGCGATTTTGCTCTGATCCTCCCAAAATCTATCATTTTTCCTCAAATGATTGGGGTATTTATAGTTGCAAGATATGACCAAAATGCAATGAACTTTTTATTTTTACTCCAAGTATTAAAAAATTTAAAAATTTTAAAAATAAGAAATTAATTTAAAAACCATAAATTCCAAAAGCTAATTTTAGAGGTTTAAAAAATAAAAATTTCACAAATAATAAATTTATTAAAAAAAATTAAAACCTCTAAAACTAGAAAAAACTCAATCTTCTCCCCTCTATCTTATATGGTGCCGATATGGCACCACATCTATTAATGGGGCATTGACATGTGTCATGTCATTTGTCAATGTCCCTTCATGTCTTTTAATATCTACCGAATAAAATGCAATAAATTTTTTATTTTTCCTTCGACCTTTAAAAAATAAAAATAAAATTCTAAAAATAAGAAATTAGTTAAAAAAAATTAAAACCTCAAAAGTGAGAAAAAACTCAATGTCCTCTCATCTCTCCTATGTGGTGCCCATGTGTCATGTCATTTGTCAATGTACGTTAGATAAAAGGATGCTTCGTGACAGTTTAATATATACTGGATAAAATGCAACGAACTATTAATTTTTACTCTGAGCATTAAAAATAAAAAAATTCAGAAATTCCAAAAAATAATTTCAAACGTTAAAAAAATTAAGAATTTCATAAAATAAGAAATAAATTAGTTTTTTTTGCTGAAATTAAAAAAAATCATATTTCCAAAGAAATACTTTTTTTTTTTAATTTATAGAAGTACAAACATTCTTATTTTAAATACTAAAAAAACAAAAAAAAAATTATGGAAAAAAATTATAATTCTTGAAATAAAAAAGAGAGTTTAAAAACTCAAAAAAAAAATCCAAACAAATTCAGAAATGCTTCTAATTTTGTTCTTATATTTAATAAGAGTTGTGCGCTTATTTTTTACTTCTTATTCACTTATTCTATTCAATAAGGTTAACGCGGGTCAATCAACTTTAATCATGTATGTTCTTTTTGCCTTATGTTTAAGATATTTGACTTAATGAGGTTAATGTGAGGCATCCTACGTTTTATTTTTTAGGCCTTCTTATTCAAAATAGTTTAAAATCTAAAAAAAATGCAAACAATTTCATAAGTGCTTCTAATTCGGTTCTTTTATTTAATAAGAGGTGTGCGGGTCAACCAACTTCTAACAAAGGCAACAAAAATACTAACGGGGTTTTTCTTTTTCACTTCTTATTCATTTTTATTTATTTAATAAGGTTAATTCAAGTCAACCAACTTCAGCCAAGTCTTTTTATGGGTGTCGAGGCCACCAAAGATAAATTTATAAGTTCAACTTATCCAAAACCTGCAAAAGATTGTAGATAATAGTAAGAGGATCGATCCATAGAGAGTAGTTAGACTTAATGCAAGACAAAAGACTAGATTTAACACTTCTACGAAGAAGGGGGGTTTTAAAGCTAAAAACTAAAAACTATACAAAACTAAAAACTGTCTTGGTCAAAGACGAGAGTACCCTTGATCAAGACACAGATCAAAAGGCTATCTTGGCCAAGGACGAGAGTATCCTTAGTCAAGATGCAAATCAGAAGGAAAAATCAAATATAAGAAGAATTCCTAGTAGAGGCTTGGTAAGCGATGAGATATGAGTTGCAATCATGGACGCAATGGTTTTCATCTCCGATCTACAGAGTTGCTATAGGATTAAGAACCACTTAATCCTTGGCTTCCCTCCTTTATCAACATCACCCCAGGGCCATATGCGCGTAGGAATGGTGATGCCTTACCAAGCCAACACCTTGCTGGTTAAAGGGTTTATGGGCCTAGCAGATAGTCGAGTAGGGGAAGACAACTCCAGACTAGTTTCCACGGGCGTCAGTCGGGTCTGGTTCTGATTAACCTTTCCCCCTACCGTTCACAATCGCTTGCAATTGCGTAAGAGTTTACTTCGATCCTTTTGGCCGATAATTCACAACCAAAGGAAATGACAGTAGTTCAATCTGCTCAATCATAGATTAGCTACTTCTAAAACCAAACAGAAAACACATAAGATGAAGTGCGAGATCAATTAAATGCAGATTCAAAAGATTAGTAAGATCATTTAGGTCTCATGCAAACATCATACTCATGCTTTAAATGCCTCTACTAAGAACAAGAAAGATTAGTTAGAAAAACACAAGGAGAATAAAGAAAACAATAAAACTATATTAATATATATATAAAATTTTAGATCAGAATTAGAGAAGAAGAAAGAGAGCAGTAGCCTCTCTTGATTTTATTTTCGTGCACCATCTGCCTCCTCTCAAAGGAGCTTAGAGGCTCTTATTTATACTAGGCACTAGGTGCTCAAAACCCTAATTCTAAGAAGGTAAGAGTTCTAATTAGGAAACTACTTCTAAAACTAGCAATCACTAAAATAAAATATCTAATGATATCAATAAGAAGTTCTGGAATGATTCGCAAAGCTGGGCTCTCCATTGGACTTCAAACTTCAATTTGCGGGCTGCTCGCGCACACTCTTTGCGTGAAAATGTCGAAGGGCTCAACTCTCAAACGGCTCGTCTGATTGGGCTAAAACCTATCCCAAATGAAATCTAACATCCAAAAACATCAGGAAAGGCTTCTTTCTCTCAGGCCCCTGGTCCGAAATGGATCTGTCGAAGTCGCCTGACGCGTCCAAGATTCCTTGTCGGCGTAGGACTTCTGTTAGCAGAAATGTCACCATAGTCTTTCTGACGATTCACTCATCAGAATGGCTTAAAATTTGGACCAGAGATAGCTCACATCTTGGGATTTACATTCATATCTTTAACTCCCAATTTGGACACCTCCTTGGTCGAAAGATCCACTCCGTTCTTCCCAGATCTGATTCTACTTAAAATTAACTCTTTTTGGCTTCTTCCTTGATCAAGTCCTCTCTAGATCAGTTCTCTCCAATAGTCATGGAATTCAACTAAAATAAATAGAATTATCATTCATAAATGCATAAGAATAAGTGGTAAAACCACTATAATTTAGGCTCAATCAAATCCCCCACACTTAAACTATGCTTGCCCTCAAGCATAAAATGAAACATGCAATAGTGCAGACACATTGAAACCAGCAACTTGTAATCGACTCAAAGGATTACCTCAACAAATAAAATACAAAGATATTCAACTCATCAAATCTATCTGAGAATAGCAAGGTCTGCTCATCTACTAGAAACATCTCACTCATCATAACGGGAACACAGACAGCTAAACTCTAGACTCAAGAGAATCAGTGGAGGAACACTATCTTTCATAATATTTTCTGTCCAACAGGTTTGTCCAAGATGCAAAAGTTGTCGACACAAGTAAACGCATGCACATTAAATTGTTTTGCCCACTTTCAGGTCTTTTGAAGCACTGTTTCTTTTCTTTTTGATTTCTTTTCTTTTTGGAACAACGTTTGTTCTTTTTGGGCACACCGACTCCCAGAACTTTCATCTTTGTCCAAACTTTTTCTTGCAGGAAAATAAAATAATTAAAGCTCAAGTAATGGACACCCCCAGCCTAGCTTGTTCGGCCCGGTAGTAAGGGATTAGCTAGATGCACTTCGGGGAGTTTCGCCTATGAAAGGGGTGATGGTGCCGAATTACTAACACCGTGAAACCCCGTTGGTTCCAGGTAGTGTCCACACAACAAGCAAGAGAATATAAAGACTTTATAGGCAGTGCAAAAATTAAAGAACGGACAACTCTTGTAATATGGATAAAAATACCTTCCTTGGTCAAGACAGAATTTTTAATTTTCATTTGTGTTCATCCAAAAATTAACTTAAGCTTTGAGTCAACTGCTATAAATCCTCAAATATCAAATGCATTTTGAGAGTTGAGATAAACATCAAGAAGATTGTGAGTGTGGTTTACATGCAAAAATCTAATCTTAAAAATACACAAAAATCAAAAGAAAAAAAACATGCAAAAATTAAAAATGATCCCTAAAACTAACACATGCAGAAATATCTAAAACACACCAAATGTGAAAGAGAAGAGAGACACACAAAAAGAAAGAAAAGAAAGACACCACCTGGGGCAAGGGCTTTAGCAAAAGTGGTGGAGAGAGAGGAGCTGGATTGGATGGGGGAAAATAGAGTCAAATTGCTAGAAGATATAGATCTCGAGATCCGCGTCTTGTGTTGAGGTGAGAAAAGCAACTTCAACTGTAGATTCAGGAAGGTGATGATCTGGAGCAAGGAGTTTTGCAGAGAATCTACCTCTGCTGATTGTTCTTGCCCTTGGCCAAAAATCGTGAATCGCGTTTGCCACTTGGTCCAGACTCACTTCCTGTATCAAAAAGAATATTTTCTTGGCCAACAGTTTGGTCAAGAGACTGTTAGAAGCAGTTTTCATTACTTGTTCATCCTGCACAAGAGCAAATCTAAATCAGAAGTTTCAAGGAGAGAACGTGCTTTATTCAAAACAAAACAAAATAAAATAAAAACATGGGTTGCCTCCCAAGCAGTGTCTTTGTTTATTAGTCTTAGACTCGACTTTTCAAGCAGCACTCGTTATCCAATCCTACTGAATGCTTTCCATGCCCGAAGTTTGATGAGAACTATCCCATACAGTGACTGGTCTTCAAGCAAGGCATTTTGTAGTGAATTAATATATGATTCAATTTCTAATTTGGGTTCCTGCAAAATAAATGAAAAAATGGTTGTGAGTGTAGGGCGATTCAATAAAAGGATCAACAAAATCAAAGAATTTTAGAACTTCCCTTTAACATACAACTGTTGTTGGTTTTATGGCTATTTCTGTCTCTTTCTCGATAATCCTCATGCTCTCCTCTAGCTCGGCGTAATGGCAATCCTCTTCAACCTTCAGCTCCTGCTCTGGTGGTGTTTCAGTATGATTCTGTAGTTTATCTGGCTGGATATCAATTTCTTCCTCCAATTTTACAAAGTCGTCTTGGGTAAACATCGCTACCTCCAAGTCTATATATTTGTCTTGGCCAAGACTGTCATTTTCGTCCCAAAAGTCGTCATGGTCAAGATTGTCATCTCGGTCAAGGCAGTCATCTTCATCAAGATAGGCAAAAATTTGGTGGGTTTCAGAGTGGTTCTGGAGTTGATCTGGCTGGTCTGGTTGGGTAAACATTTCTATCTCCAAGTCTGTAAATCCGTCTTGGCCAAGACTGTCATCGTCGTCCCAAAAGTCATCTTGGTCAAGACAGTCATCTTCATTCAGATAGTTGGCTTAGTCAAGACTGTTATTTTTGTGCAGATAGTTCTCTTGGTCAAAACTGTCGTCTTTCCATCCACCTAAGTCGTCTTGGTCAAGACTATCAAGATAGTCAAGATAGTAGTCTTGGTCAAGGCTGTTTAGTAGATTCGTCTTACTTGGTGAATCAACGCTATTATTGGATGTCATGTTTGGCTCTGATGCATGGAAAAATCCTTGCTCTTCCTCAGTCATACGATAATGTTGAAGCTCTTCCTCCGAAAGGAAGAAACAATTACCCCAATGACTCACAAGATTGGTCTGAATGGTCTGTTTGGGCTGACTAGGTTGAGCAACCACTTCTGCCTCCGATTTTGGATTTGTGTCTTGGTCAAGACATGAGTCAAGATAGTCTGGTAGATTTGTGTTGCTAGGCAAGGTGGCATCACTAGCATCACACTCCATATTGGGCTTGGACTTTGAGGATGCGCGTCTCTCCTCTTCTACAAGGAATTTGAGTTGTTCTAGTACGCCTTGTGCAGTCCCCATGAACTTCTGGCATCTTTGTTCAAATTGAAGGAATTTGACTTGTTCTTGCATGACTACTATGGCCGCATCTCATTCCTGCATCAATTGGAGAAGATTATTAGAAACTTGAGGATTTTCTCTAATTTGTGAAGGTTGAAAGTTAGGAGTAGGTTACACTCCATAATTAGAATTTTGTTGATTCCATCCAGCGGGTGATAGAGCTACAAATGATGCGATTTTATCGTTAGTTTTCCTATGATTTGAGTGATATGATGCTGGTATCAGCAGGTATTTTGCTTATTTCCATAGAAAACACTTCTAGAGGTGGCTGGAATGAAAAGAAGCATTTTTGGAGCATTTCGGATCATTTTAGAGCAAAACAGTCTTGACCATGGAACTTATCCTCTCTCTTGACCATGCATCTTCACTACAACTACATTTTGAGCAAGTCACAGATTTCTCGCCGGCAGAAGATCTCTTCTTGCCCTACTGATAGGCGATATTCAATTGTGAACACGATGGAAAGATAGGTTCATCTCACGGAAACCCGATTGACGCCCGAGGAAATCGTCGGGAGTTGTCTTCTCCTAGTCCATTTATCTGGCAACGAATTACTTCTTAGGAATGGATTGGTTGGTAAGGCTTCACCGGTAACCCTTAATCCTGCGCTTATGCCAAATGGGTGAAGTTGATAAGGAGAGAAGTAGGAACCAAGGTTCTATAGCAACTCTGCGATGCATGGAGGAATATTATTGTGT
>NBIL01147191.1:0-11606 GCA_002752925.1 Viola pubescens var. scabriuscula | reverse complement strand
AACCGAACCGTATTTGTTCGGTTCAGTTATGGTTTTCCCTCTTTGGTTTTCAATAAATAAATAAAAAGGACCGAACCGGCTTTTTACATCTGTTCACGGGCACAGTACATAGAGCTTCTCTTCTCTCTCTGTTCTGTTCCTTTCCTTTCTTTTTTTTCTGATAAGCTGTTCCTTTTCTTTGTGTATATATATATATATATTTTTTTTTTCTTTTATATTTACTGTCGCATTTACTTGTCATATCTCACTCTCTTGTCCATTTTTCTTGGAACCCCACCGCTCTACTGAACAAGCATCACGGACTCGTTCCTCCTCAGTCCGTATATGTGGCGGATTAGTCTCCGTCTTCCTTTTAGACTATTTTTTGGCCTTTAAAAAATCAATTTCATTTTAATTTTCATAAAAATTATATAAAATCCATGAGTGTTTTTATTTATTTATTTAGAAAAATTTCAAGTCCAAATCTAAAATTAAAAATCGATAACACGAGCCAACCAGTTAGCTACAAAATTAGTACATTTATTTATCGATCTGTAATAAAATAAATTCTATTAAAAAAATTATTTACTCAATTTTTCCACTCACAAAAGCTAAGGCCACTCCTCTTGAGAATTGAGAGGAGGAGTCACGTGCAATTGAATCCTGTCGACTATGATATATATATAATATCCTGTCAATATTTGCCTAATACAGCTAAAATTAAAACCAGCACAACGTTTGACTCTTTTATCTTAGAAATAGAAAAAATCAGAATTCAGTTAAAACTTCGGACTGCACTTTTTTTTTTTCTCCTCGAAATCATACGGTAATACGATCATCATATATAGTACCGATTATTTCAAATTAGAAGTGTGTAAGATCCAAACTGCACTCCTAGTTCGATTGATGTCAGACCTCAACTTTTTAGGTTTAATTTGTAGCACATTGTTGAAGATTAGTGTGCTTGGTAACTTGCTAATTAATATAGCTTAATTACTTCTAGAGCCAAGTCCTTTTCATTATTATTATATATACGAGTTTCTTATAATTTTTTATTTTTTTTATAGAATACTTAAAGATTTCCTGAATCGAACCTGAAATAAATTTAAATTCCTAAATGATAGTAAATTATTAAGTGTTTCCGATGCATATAGTTTTATATTCGTTCATTCACAAAAAAATATGAGATCTATGCTTGATTTATCTTTTAAAAATTAAAAGTAGGTCAAAACTTACTAATTTATACCAATAAATATAAGTAAGTGAATGTAACTCTAAATGTATCGGGTGTACCTAATAATTTTTAAAAAGAGTATCCATTTTTTTTAAATACATAGAAAATAACAAGAGATAAGGGCAATATGGAAGACATCTATGGCTAACTATCTTAAGTTAATTAATAACCAAAATATTGTCAATTAATCGATTGTGATGAAGTAGTTAGAAATTTGTCTATCTTTAATTATAGTCTCGAGTTTGAGTTTTGAGAAATTAAAAAAAAATATATTAGAAGACTCATCAGCTTTTAGGGGGCCAATAAAACTCAAACGAGACTATTCTCAATTGAGAGGATACTCGGAGATGAAAAAATTACCTATAAAAAAATAATTGTCACTTTTAAAAAATAACAAAGAATTAAATAATAATTGTCACTTTTAATTAGAGATATGAAACATTGTAATATATTAGTATTTTTTTTTTAGATCTATCAAGCTAGTGCGTGTGGGTGTGTGTGGAAACAGCTGACAATAAGCAATTAAGCATAAAATTAAAGCTTCTCCCTGTTATGATTAATTGTAATTTTTATAGTATATAGTACATGATTTGCCCATTGTAAAGTTAGATTTTTCAACAGAATCAGGATTTTGGTTCGATTAGAAAGCATGTGCTGGATATTTTCCATCATTTTACAGCAATCATTTTTAATCACAGGATTTTGTGCTAATTGTACGAAACTAATTAAATCGGAAGTTTAAAATCTAAAAATTTCATTTCTCCATCTCACTATATGGGCTACCAAAAATCATCATGAGGTAGTTCGTATTGAACTTTCAGTTTCCTCAATAATATTACCAAGCACAACTCATGGTCATAGTTACAAATTATTCTTTTGGGATGAAAACCAAACTGAATTAAATCGAATCGATTCGGTCCAACTTACGAACCAACTCCGATACGAGCAATGTACCACACTGAAAAAGTATATTCATAGCAATGACAAAAGCAGAGAGAGCATAATATATGTTAAATGGTCAGGCTCCGGTCCCCAAAAATGAAAATGACGAGTTCTTCTTCAACTTCTTGGATTAGACTGGCTATTGTTGATACAGAAACGGACATAGCCCATTCTCCTAGAAAGAAGAAAAACCAAGCAAGCATTTTTAATTTATAATCAAGCAATATATAATTATAAGAATAGTAGTATATGATAAAACAAAATTCATTTATGTTGTTTTGGCAAATATTGAACAAAAGCTTCTGATTTGGCTGCCTGCAAATCCCCATTTTCAATTTGACCTCACAACATTACACTTCATGGGCTACTCTCATGATTCCAAAAAAGTTATCCATGGATGTCAGTGTATAGTAGATGCATCATGTCTGAATCTTTTTTTAATCAGTGGATTACCGTACTCTTAATTATAATTAAGTGGTAAAAAATCTATCGATACTGTTAATTTAGATCTTGAATTCTAACTTTAGAGAAAGAAGCAAATTAACAATTTCGGGAGAATAATATACCCTTTCATACTAGAATGGGAATACTTTCATGTCCGACGGGACAATGAAAAGGCTACCTATTCCACTAATGTATGGGCATATGCAGCAGCACCCTGATTAGCAGAGTACATAATAATGCAAACCCACAAAGATTATTTGTGTCAATTAAAGTGCAGGGTACGAAATAAATGTTCTCCAACCGAGACATGTCTAGTTACTTAAATCCGTCACATTCCAAATTTCCATTGCTAATTAAGTAACTATAACTAGAGAGAATGTCCCAAATCTAACTCCATTAATTTTTTTTGAAGAACAAAATCCCAGTTGCAATTTAATATCACAACAAAATGTATAGAAAAAGACACAATATGTAGCTAAGAAATTAACATGGGGCATGAGAGGTCCATGTCCATCCCCCACAAAAACCAAATGGAATACAGTCTGTTAGCAAAACAACCCACCTTCCACTACACACTACTCTACATGCCACTCCATTTCTTTTCAGTCCCTAAATTAGTCTTATTCGAGTACTGTTATTCTTAGCGTATAGTCTATTTCATTTTTTATATTCGAACTTAAAAGCTTGATTAAAGGAGACACACACTCCCCCGTCTATATATAGACATAAATCCACACCATTCTCCCTCACCCCTTAAACCATCAACACCCTTTTTCCCCTTTTCTTTCATAATTCTCAAAACCATGAAAATCCAACCAATCTCTCTGTTCTTCTTTCTCTTCTTGATTTCCTTAGCAGCAGGGCTCAACAACAACAACAACCCAAAATGTGACATTAAAGATCAAGGCTCAACCCTCCAAGTCTTCCATGTTTACAGCCCATGTTCCCCATTTAGGCCTAAATCCAAGGCAATGTCATGGGAAGAAGATGTGCTCCAAATGCAGGCCAAAGACCAAGCTAGACTTCAATATCTGTCAAGTTTGGTGGCCAAGAAATCTGTGGTGCCAATTGCATCTGGTAGACAGATCATTCAAAGCCCAACTTACATTGTCAGAGCCAAAATTGGTACCCCACCACAGACCCTGCTCATGGCTATGGACACAAGCAGTGATGTGGCTTGGATTCCTTGCACTGGATGTGTTGGTTGTTCTTCCTCTAGTGTCTTTGATTCCAACAAATCCACCACTTTCAAACCAGTTGCTTGTGGATCAGCTCAGTGCAACCAGGTAATTATAATTAATTAATTAATGTTTGATAATTACCTTCATCAACTGCAATGTAGTCAAATTTAATTAGCCTCACTTTCTTAAAAATATGTTTTTTTTTTTTTGGTTTTTTAACAGCTTTTGGAATGAGAACAGAACTTTTTTTTAGATTCTCCACAAAAAAAGAAGGACTTTCACCTTTTGAACCATCTTTAAAGAACTCAAAAGGAATTCTAAAGTTTTGAAAAAAAAGTTATTTTCTGGGTTATCAAAGTATTTCACTAAAATGTTTCTAATACAAGTTCTCTCGGATAATAGTTCAACTGAGGGATAAGTAATTATAAGTAGATTAATTCTGCAGATTTACACTAATAAGAACATTGACCATTTAGTAGCCTAATTAGTTGTAATTATAAAATGTAGTACTCCCTCCATCCCGAATTAACCGTCGCTTTGACTTTGGATATGCATATTAAGGAGAGCTAATGACTTACTGTTTGAGACAATTTTACCCCTTACTTTTTCTCGAACTTACGATAGCACCATTTATGTAATTCGAGAAAAAATAAAGGGTAAAATTGTCTCAAATAGTAAATCATTGATTTTTTTTAATATGCGTACTCAAAATCAAAACGACAGTTAATTCGAGACGGAGGAGTAGCTTATAACGTATAAGTGTCATTTTAAATACGGTTGTAGATTAATTTTAACTAAGCTCTAGATTATTTTCTTTTTCTAGTAACTAGAGTCTGTCTCTTTCTTGATGTTATTTTCAAGAAAATATATTTTAAATTTCTTGATGTGGACAAAATCTTTTTCATGATTAAGGCATGATCCTCACTGTAGAAAATGGTCACGTGTAACAAATAGTACAAAAGAAGCAACTCACAAAGCAAACCTACTTTCCAATTAGTGATGATATCATCAAAATTCACATGTTGCCACTTACAATTATGTCTTTAGACACCGAACTTTTTATGTTCAGGCCTCAGGGAATTGTGCTACAAACGTCAAAGACAGGAAACTACTAATTAAGGAATTTTTTACAGGTACCCAACCCCACATGCGGTGGCGCCGCCTGTGCATTCAACTTGACATACGGTGGCTCTTCCATAGCAGCAAATGTCTCACAAGACACCATCACTTTAGCCACCGACCCTGTCCCTGGCTACACCTTTGGTTGCATCCAAAAAGTGTCCGGCAGCGCAATCCCTCCTCAGGGCCTATTGGGCTTGGGCCGAGGCCCATTGTCACTCTTGTCACAGGCCCAAAGTCTCTACCAATCCACCTTCTCTTATTGCTTGCCTAGCTTTAAGTCCCCCAACTTTTCTGGGTCATTGAGACTTGGGCCCACGGCCCAGCCCTTGAGGATCAAGTACACACCATTGCTGAGGAACCCTAGAAGATCATCTCTCTATTTTGTGAACTTGAATTCAATTAGGGTTGGTAGAAAGATTGTTGATATTCCTCCTGCTGCTTTGGCATTCAACCCCTCTACTGGTGCAGGAACCATCTTTGATTCAGGTAATATTTTCCTCCATTATCTTCTTTTTGTTATTTTTGTCATTTTTTGGAATGATTTTTTTTTACTCTCTTTTTTGATATCATTATTTTGATTAAATTGCTAGATCTTAACTCATTAGGCCGACATGGGATATATTAATAATATATATTAGAATTTTAGTTTTAGCACTTTTACGTTTAAATCACAAACCGTAATATTAAACATACCAAATTATAATTAATTATATTTGCGTCGAGTTAATCTACTATAAAATAAATTATTTCGGTTGATAATTTGTAGGCATCAAATGGTGAGTGCTATGTTTGGTGCTCATATTATATTAATGTGGATAAAAAAGTAGTGACATTATTAGTCAAAGAGACCATGTATTAATAATTCTAGTGGGCCAACAGCGATGTCGTTTTGCGCTTTCACAATCAAATCTCCTAAATTAACGCTTCATTGCATCTATGAATTCTTAAATCATTCCTTATTAAACTATTATGCTTAGCACTAATGATTTGTTTGGTAATCCTGTGTTAGTATTTTAATACCAGAAATGACAAATTGCTTAGTTAAAATTTAAAAATACAAGAATTTTATTGTGGTAGGAAATTGTAAATTGCCTGTAACAATCATAAAATTCTTCTCTTTTGGCAAATTGCAACTTTTTTTATCTTTCTTTCTTTTGTTTAACAGGGACTGTATTCACCCGGCTGGTCACGGTGGCCTACACGGCTGTCCGGGACGAGTTCCGGAGGCGAGTTGGGAACGCAACAGTGACAACCCTAGGTGGGTTCGATACATGTTACACGGTACCGATCGTGCCACCCACAATAACATTCATGTTCTCAGGCATGAACGTGACATTCCCACCGGACAACCTCCTAATCCACAGCACCGCCGGTAGCACCACATGCCTCGCCATGGCCGCCGCACCCGACAACGTCAATTCCGTCCTAAATGTGATTGCCAACATGCAGCAACAGAACCATAGGATCCTCTATGATGTGCCCAACTCAAGGCTTGGTGTGGCTCGTGAGCGATGCTCATGATTAATTTAGTCATATGAAATGATGACCAAACTACATGTTGTAACCTAATTTTCTAGCAACTTTGAACAAAATTGGGCCTTTTGGGCTCAAGGGGATTGTATTGATATTTGCAACTTTAATTATTTAATATTTATGGTACTTCCTTTTTATTTCTTTCCTTTACTGAATTAATTAACTTATTTTCGTCATTCGTTTAAGAGATATTATATATTATATTTATGATCACGTTATTCGTTCCATTCACTCACATAAGTAACGGAGTTCATTTATATAATTTCCACAAATATCTTACTTTTATGTAATCGATTCTTTAATTAATAGACGAAATGAGTGACATAATACTCCAGCAATAATGTATAATTTCTCGATGATTAAGGGTCGTCATATGAGGGCCAAACTAGCATGAGATAATACTGATGTCATATTTATACATTATAGTATGGTTATTTTTTGTGGGTGCCGGTTTGGTCACGGGTTGATGCACATAGTTTGATAGGTGGCAGGGAGTGGCATCAAATGTCACGGGTCACTTGCAGTGTATACGTAGCAAACATTTTTTTGTGTGTTTTCTATTCTTAATCTACTAAATAATTAAATTGCCTTTCATGGAATTATTATCTGTACCTTTTTTTTCTGGAATCGTCATGAATGTGTATTGTACTTTGCTCTTTCTGTTTTTGTGAGTGGCATCTTTGAATTTTTGGGTGTCTCGTGTATGGTTTTTGTTTTTGATTGGATGTTTCATATGGTAAATTCAGAGATGTTTCCTATGGTAAAATTCAGACCTGGTGTACGCGTCGGTGCTAGGTAGTGTCGGCGCAAAAGTCACATTTTTTTTTTTTCAAAAGTTATTTGGTATCCGATCACTAAATTGAGTATCTATTGTTTTAAAATTTTGTGTGCGCTAAAACCTTTATCCAATAAAGATCCTGTATGGATAAAATTAATATTAGTCGGAAAAATCTTAGATATATCATGAGATATCTACTACCTCTCAACAAAAAAAATTTGATACATAACAATTAGTTAGATGGAAGAGTAGCAAAAGATTAAGTACCTCTAAGGTGGTTAAGATTCCGTGGGTTTAGAGATAGTAAACCTAAAAATCAATAGACTATTCTTTAACTTATTAGACTAATGAATAAAACTAGTAATTTTGATGTGGTCAAATTAGTTTAATTTTATGGGGGAAATTGTAAGGATGATGTTTGGTTGACTCAATGAGTTAGTTAGAGTCAATTCCAGCGTGTCCACGTAACTTACCTTTTAAAAAAATTACATTAGATAATATGAGAGAGTTACATTTGCGTAAGTCGTAAGTTTTGTGTAAAATTAATTTTTTTTTATTGAATTTTTATGAACACTAATATAAAATGAGTGCAATAATTATGTTTATTAAAATAAAGTATCAAATACATTATTTTGGAACATGCTAATTTTTTTCTTTTACACAAATATAATTTGTTCGTATTATAATTAGTGCAATTTTGCAAAAATTAAACTACACTTTATAGTTAACCGACTTTGAGAGTCACCCAAATTTTATCCAAATAGTAATATCAGAATAAAATAATCTGTGATACTTTATTTCTACCACTCAAGATAAATTTGGAAAAGAAAGATACATAAGCAAATGTGAGATAGTTGAGATCTCTTCTAATTTAACTAAAAGAGTATAGTAGAACGCAGGAACTAAGAAATGAACTCTTAAAAAGAATTGGGCCGCCTGCAAAGATCTCATAAGCCTCAAATCTAAATTAATTCGATTTAATTAGCGGGAACACGAGACACCAAATAATATACACTATTTTTTTTTATTTTTTACTAAATAGTCTCTTTGAAACGTCTTAAGTAGTACATTATAAGATAAAAGGAGTATTAGACTAAAATAAGTCACCGATGAGATTATAATTTTCTTTGGTCTTTTCTATAAAGGAGTATATGTCATTATTTTTCTCCTCCCACTTATTAGAGTTTTTTCTATACTGAAAATAATAAACCATTAAAATTGCTTTGTTCTGCATATATAACGACCCGACTGCTAACAACTGCATTTGTCACATGATGTAACGCTATGACTTTTTATACTAATAAATTTTATCAATTTTTTATACTAATTGTGATAATACGTGACAAAAAGGCCAAGGGTAGTATGGTCTTTTGTCCACCAACACGCCCCAAGCGACAAGCCCTGCCTCGAATAGAGCTTGCAACGGACACGGATCCCGGCGTCAAGGCTGTCGGGCAACAAGAGGACTCGGCGTCAAGCCCTTGACGCCATGTGTACTTGCCTGCTTATGTGGCCCACACTGTCGAAGGAACTCCACTGTTCTACTTACCGCATTAAATAAGTCTGCACACATTTAATGCTCTGAACCACTCTACTTACTCCCTGCAGCGGACACGCTGTATGGAGGATTAGCATGGGAACTTGTACCAAAAAGACTAATATAAATACCCTACCTCACTTGGAGGAAAAGGTAAGCTGGCGAGACCCCTTTAATAATTACATGCATACACTCTCTCCTTCTTGATTCTGACTTGATCATTGGAGAGTATACGCCGGAGCCCCACTCCGGCGCTTTGCAGGTTCGCACGGAGCTACCTACCCCTGGAGAGGCGATCACATTTACCATAATACCCACACCCCGTGTTCAGGACTATCAAATTGACTTTTGCTATCTGTCAATTGAATCATTTTCCTATAGTATAAAAAACTTGGGTCGGCCATGTTTTTATATTTATTTTCCTATAGTATAAAATGTTATTTGTGAACGTTAATTAATTTTGTTAGCTGACCTTAGATTTTTTAAGGAAAAAGAAAGACGCTGCCCAACTCATCAACATATATTTTATAATTTTAATTAAAAGATGGATAATTAATTGCTGAGGAAAGTCAAAATTTTAAATAATTGTAAATAAAATAAAATTGAGAGACTAAAACTGGGTTAAAAACCTGAAGGATGAAAATGTATAATTCACTAAGCCGTAAATATCTGAAATATTTTCCTCATTTTTATAGAAATTTTTAACTACTGATAAGTTAAGGTTGTAAATTTTAAAATATTATAATGTTTATAATTATACGATTTTAAACAATAGGAACGATGAAATAGAATATTTTGTAAATTATATTTTTTTTTATGTAATTTACCCGCATTTCATTGTTTCGGCGAAAAATCACTAGGCTCTACTCACCCCACAACACCAAAGCACTTTTTTATTTACTAGGCTATTTTGGGACGTGCCGTTGCACGTGCGAAATTTATTTAGATTTGAAAATGTTAAAATATCATATTTATGTACAAAAAAGTATTTCACACAAAATATTTTTAGTATAATATAAAAGTTTTAATAATGTCTCAAAAAATGGGATTAACATAAATTTTTACTATATTGTAAACAATATATTAGTATTATTATTGATGTTCTAATGCAGGTGTTGACAAAAAAATATTTTATTAATTTTTAAATAATTAATTTTAAGTTCTTAGAATTAAAACAATTTTAACTCAATTAAGTAATTTACTTTTATAAATTCAAATTTAAATGTTTAAAATAATATTTCATATTATTTTTATTCCATTTCTCTAAATATTGTAAATAATTATGTAGTTATTAAAAAAATCAAACTCAATAAAAAATTAAGTTTAATATTTAATGAAAAATTATGATTTAATTAAATGTACAAACTATTTTTTTCATGTTTATGTATGATAAAAAATCACATAATTAGCTAAGAAAAAATAATTTCTTATGATTACAAATTTTACGAAATCAAACTTAAGTAATTTAATATTTGTGTATATATACTTTTTAAGAA
The DNA here is from genome assembly GCA_002752925.1 of Viola pubescens var. scabriuscula. Lineage (NCBI taxonomy): Eukaryota > Viridiplantae > Streptophyta > Magnoliopsida > Malpighiales > Violaceae > Viola > Viola pubescens. Next base: position 1,360 of record NBIL01147191.1, on the reverse strand, counting down.
TAATGCATTATAAAAAGGTTTTCATAGTTTCATTTTTTATTTTTTATTAAAAGTAGTTTATTGAGGCAAGATAATTTTTTATATTTTACATATTTTTTTATAGTTTTTTTATTTTTAACTAAAAATAATTATCACTTTGGACTTTATTTTTTTATTTTTTCTCTCATATTTTTTTCTTTCTAGTTCTTATTTTTATAATGGCAGTGCATGAAATAGAAAATAACAACAACAATAATAATTAAAAAAATAGTCTATAAATAATTGTGATTATAATTTAATAAAAGGCATAACTTTGTTACTATATTTTTCCTTTATTGTTTTCTTCTTTTTGTAATAATATCATATTTTGTTATCTTTTGAAAGAAAAAAAATATACTTTCTTAAAATTTTGGATTAGAATAATAACAGTAGTAATAGTTAAGTCATGAAATTTTTATTATTATTATAAATAAATAAACTATTCTAATTTTAAATTATTTTTTATTAGATTAATATGATAATAACGTTAGAATATTTATGTATCTCAATTAATACATAACTTTTGATTTTTTTCCCTATAACTTATGGCTTAAAACATGATTTCTTATTTAATTTTCTTATTTATATCAACTTCATCAACATTTTATTACTCGCATTAAAAATCCATGAGTGAGATCTTTTATGTATTTTTACGGCAATCTATTAGGTTACACAAATTTACTCTCATCCATTTGTTATTAATTGAAAAAATAATTTAACTTTAAGGTTTTAAATACTTTAAATTTATGATAAATATTTATTTAATTATTTTAGATATAATTATAACTTGTTAGTTAGTAACTAACTATTAATCAATTTTTTTTTTAATATATGATTCATGCATATTGAGTTGCACGTTTTTTTCTAGAGAGGTGAGATTCAGAGTTGTGTCATCTAATTTTAATTATCAATTTAAAGATTCAAAAGGTTACTCATTGTATCAATATATCATCTGAAAGTTAATTTACATTTCTAACGATTTTAAGTTTATAATAAATATTTATTTAATATATTTTATGCACCTATCGTATGTTATTTTGATGATGTATATCATGTGTTCGACCCATAATATTATAATGATAACTAAAAATATAACCAATTTTTTTAAAAAATATATCTTATCACTTTACCTAGCTAAGATTTTAAGGTAAACTACGTATTTTTTATAGTTTAAAGACTTACATTAGAAATCCTATAATATGCTAAAACGTTTTAATATAAACATTATAAGTGGTTAAAAAATATAAAAAATGGTAAAAAGTTGAAAAAAACTTATAAATATTGGAGGAAAATGTATAACCATAAATATTTAATGATTAGATTATAAAATATTAATTTTCAT
>NBIL01147113.1:0-14727 GCA_002752925.1 Viola pubescens var. scabriuscula | reverse complement strand
AGGAGTCCATTGATGAGAAGGGGCTAAGGAAAGCTTGAACCCAATTCCTACGGTGATGAATATAAGCGCAATTGTAATTCCTGGGGCTGGGGAGCTATACATTTGTGTATTGATAAGACCATTCGTTATTTCTTGAAGCTCGATCTCTCCCCGGACGAACCATATAGCCAAGAGAAACCATGAACCAGAATAGAAGAGGGTTTTGAAAAAAAAAGTGTAATTAAATGGAAATAGAGAAGTTGGAAGTGGACACTCAAGTAACTCAACTACTTAGTAATTGCATCTCCCTTCCAAAATATAATGAATTGTCGGTTTTCATGAGAGGGATCACTTCTTTCTCACTGATGTAGTATATATATATTATTAGATCATCATTATTTTAATTTTCTAAGATAACTTGGAAGCCAATCAAAGAGTTAAGATGAGTGATTGTATCGAAATGAAAGTGACACACTCAAGTAAACGGAGGCGATCCAAAGTCTGAAACAAACAAATAAATAAAAACATGGGAGCTAGCTTTGTATAGTTGTACTATAGTTAAAGAGATGAAGCAAATGGAATTGAAATCATTTGTTTAGAGAGATGCCTTTTAATTAAGCATGAAAGCTCGAGACAGGCCAGGTTGGTTTTGCCATGCCATTTTACTAACTGTTTGTTTCTTTGTTTTCTCACATTTTCTATATTTGGGAGTGGATTTCACCATTCTGTATCATCATTTTAATTAATCATCATCTGGACAAGCGTGTCTATAATTTCAACTATACAACTGCCTCCCTCCCCTCCTTTTTGCTCTCAACTATTTTGTCCCCTTCTTAATTATAAATGGGTTGAGATTTAGACTTTAAATTCGGGAGCTAGCCACTCATCCTAGTACTGCGTATTACTCTCGCTCAAACTTCGAATTAGAGGATCGTAAAAGCATTACTAATTTGTGTTTTTTAAAGGGTTTAGAAGTAATTAAGTTGAGGTAAGCAGTTACTCACCTTAAAGTATTTTATCACACACCGGAGATGATAAAATTTGATGAATTTAGAGATACATCCGAACACTCATATATAGTGTTGATAAGTATTGATCAATCGCTTTTACGGTTTTACCATGTTAGTAATATTTTGTATCTTTTAAACGGTGACAAGGTTGGTCCCTCGCCAAGATAGAGCGTAATTATTTACTATCTTTTAAAAAATAGTGGTTAGAAATAATATTATCAGGACAATTATGGATCAAATTCACAGCAAATCAAAAATAAAAATTGCTACTCTATATTACTAAGGCAAGACACAGAGTAAGCCAAGACAGCCAGCTCGGACTGTTATAAGAAAAGCACATATATGTATACTTAATTAGGATGTTAATCGTAAGTAATTATTAATTAAAAATACTAATTAATGGTTATAAAAAAGAAAAAGAAATGCTAATTAATGGGGGGGAAGAAAGGGGGACTAAAATAGTAAAATTACAAGACAACATGGACTTAAAAAAACACAAGAGGCACAAAAAAGTTTGGGACGTGATGTGTGCCCAAGATCGATCCACGTGGGAATTTTATTTATTTATTCCCTAATTAATTTCCCTTGACGGAGAAGTGGTGTGGTGTGGTGTGTAATAGTGGAGAAGTGAGACACAGGAGATACGGCGGATGTTCTGGATGCTTTTGATGCCGGACCACCGTGTTGGATTAGGCGTTGCACATGCCTAGACGACCACAAAATGTAATGTTACAAATTCAATGCAACAAAGTCCCCTTCTTTTTTATATTTTTGCACATATATATACACACGTTAAAAAAGAAAAATTACATATAAGTTTATAATTTAACTGATTAATATATATTATTTTTATGATATAAGTTATGAGTTCGATTCCTCTATCATCATGATAGTTAATAATATAACCAAAAAAAAATTTAAAAAGAAAAATTCATTAAAAAACTAACAATTGTTGATTAGGATTGGTCGATTAGGAGACGTTTAAGAAGTCATCAGTTTAAATATGACATTAATTACCGATGGGCAGTGAGGGTGGTCGGTTTGATTTTATGTATAGAGAAATCAACTAGCGTAGAAAGAACACACTTACGTTTTATGAGACAATTCGGTTTGTACAAATATGGTTAGTCATAACATAACCCAATACTCCCTCTAAATTTTTAGAGTTGTTTTTTTAATTATAATCACACACACCAAAATAATCATTAATTTCGGTTATAAGTACATTTCACTAATTATCTTCTATTCATCATATTAATTATTTCACTTTGAATTGACCAATTTAAAATTAACGTGCTTTAAATTGATTGAGTTAGAGTTTGTAACTTATGAGAAAAATAAAAACTACAATTAAAAAACGTCAACTGACATTCTAAAAATTATAAATACGATAACTAATTACAAACTTTTTTTTTGTGGCTAAAATGGACAACTATAAAAATTTAGAGGAAGTAAAATTAAAGCTTTAAAAAAGGTCTTGATGATGTTAATTAATTTTGTTTTTACTGATAAACTCTAGCTCTCTTGATGTTAAAGTATTGGGAGAGGGTTAAAATAATGAAGTGGGTGCATCTCAAGGAGTTTGAGACAGTGCTTTGAATGCACATTCCGGAATTTGGATTTTACTAGTAATTCCTTCGATCTGCAGGTAATTTGAAAATATAATTAATAAACCCACAACTTGGATTATCATTAATTAATTATATTACTGATTAGTGATTATGATAATTAAATGCAGGCGGTGATGTAGAATTAGATTGCATGGAATTGAGTCAATTGACTCATCTTATCCCACTACAAGTGACAACATTATTTCGGTTGTGATGAGGTGGTGGCGCCAATGGTTACTCACTGAGATTAATTGGCAATTCAATTCTTTTTGTAAACGTAATTAGCTTTACGAATTTCATCTCTAATCTTCTTTACTATCGAGAAAAGTATTGTTGGATACTGGCCAGGTTACTTGAAGTGGCCGGTCACTTTTAGCGTAACTCGATTTTTTCGTCGGGGTATATTTAGATCATATAATGAGAATACCAAAAAAACATTAAATTATATTAAAAAAAATCAAGCTCTAAAATAAATAAAAATTGTTAATAGATGAGTCATACATTACAAAATTGATATGAACCGTTCAAATATAATTAAGTTTTAAAATTGCTTCTTCTTTTTCCCTCATCGGTTATTTTTAGCAAATTAAATTAAACTAAATAAGAGTTAATATTGGCCTGCTACTACGAAAACGTTTGGTTTGTCTTATTAATGAAACCAAACAGAGAGTGGTACATTAACCAATTTAGGAGCATGGTATTGACATGAACCAAACAAGAGTAGAGGAATCCTGCATTTCGTGTGCGATCTGTATCGTAAGGCTGTGTTGATCAGTATATAGTCTTTTTTCGGGGCATGTGTGGGTGAGACAGAGAGAAAGAAAGAAAAAGATTCAGTCAAATGTTGAATACTTAGGTTAGAAACCCAAACCCTAATTAGTAGCATGGTCTTGGTCGTCATGGTATAATAATAATAAATAATAATATGCCTAACATATGACCTAACATTGGGCTTGTAACACTAAAAAATTAATAATTAAAAGAACAAAAAATGCAGCAAAATTAAATTAATGGATTAGTTAAAGAAATGTTTTGAAGTGGGTGTGAGATGTGAATGACAGACACTATGTGCAGCTCGGATCTCAATTGCAAGCAAGACCATCTTTTTATCTTTAGACCGTAACTATACAAGAAATATAAAAACACTTTAAAAATTATTTTTTTATTAATTTTGCCATATAAATAATATTGTTTGATGCAATCTACTTCTGTTGTTAGGTTTTGTTCATTTAACTAATGGACATATGCGGTACACAAATTTTTATTTTTATATATATGAAAGAAAAAAATCCGACTTATTAAAATCTCAAATTATTGGATGAACACAATTGTTATCAAATGAATGATCCTAAGATAAGTTGTCGATTGCATAAGATAAATTATTTAAGAGACCGAATATTCGTAAATTTAATTTATATACGCGTCTTTAGGGTTTCATGTATAGTTAATAGATGACTATAAAATTTAACAAAAAATATATATATATATCTTATTTAAATTCTAAGAGGGGCCTCACTCGTGCTTCTCTGCCCTCGTAAAAAAATGGAATACTGTCTTTGAAATTAGCAAAAACCTGACAAGAACCATAAGGAGAAAGCTGTTCAATTTTTTAAAAATTGAATTAATTTTCCTTATATTTTTTCCTTTTATCTTAAGAGAATTTCTGAGTGTGAAACTGCAAAAAGTGGCAAAATAAAAAGAAATTAAAGGTGAGAACCCAAAGTGGAGCAAAAGAGCATTTCAAAGATGAGATTGGGAAGAAAAGGATTAGGAATTTGAGTTGCTACTTGCTAAAGTCTCTTTAGAAATTCGTTTTTTTGGCACATGTCCATGAATCCCAGAGCAAAGCATCCTAAGTTAAAAAGTTAAAAACCACATCCCTATCTATCGTATTTTATCCTCTCTCTTTTTACCGTTAAAAGTTTACTTAGTTTGTAATTACATTTTTTTATCGAAACCAATTATATGATAAGTTTGTGTGATTGATTCGGCACATTTGACTCTCGATCATTAAGTAATAGGTTATTGGTTTGATCTTTTCTCTTTAATAAATTGATAGGGTAGAAATAAGATTAATTTTTACCTAACAAACTAAAAAATATATACATGCCGGGTGAATAGTTCTGTTGATTGGTTGATTCAAAACAATAATTGAACATTATCGAAGATACAAAATCATCCTAATAGCTAGTTTAGATGTGGAATCGTAATCAATCCTATAAAATCTATGATCATGCCTAGAGAAAAAGCAAATTGACTCCAAATTCATATATGGAGCTATACACCAATTCAAGAAACGGTAAACAAGGGATTAAAACTGGTAAGCACCTAGTCGAGGGGTATCTACTATCTAGTGAAGGAAATGGGAACCAATTAGAGACCAAATGTTTAGAAATGATTTTGCTCATTTTATCCTTCTAAAGTTGTTCTTGATCTTGACTTACACAAAATATTACTAGTAGTGATTGAAGTAATTTCTTTCACCATTCCCAAAGTAAAATGATGGCATCAATTGGTCAAGTATTCCTCCTTTTTTACAAACACATATTATCTCCGATTTATAATATATACTCCTTATCATTTAAGGTTTTCATTAAAATACTAATTTTTTTTTTAAATACAACTTTTTCACATCTGCTATTAGCCAACCTTTTTCCCTCTTATTTATGATACTAGTATATTATTTTATTAGAAAATAGACATATTTATTATAAAATCTCGGAAGAAAATTTCATAGGCATGTAATGTGTATTGTGAAACTAAGGGATAAACTGATTTTTCTTTTATAGATGGAGGTAGGTTTGAATCTATATTGGTATATTTATCACCAGTAAGACAATCAATAAACTATATATTAATTTTAGAGTACTAAAAAGAGTCCAACTTAATCACTCGTTTAATTAAGCTAATGTATTTCTTTTTTTTCACTTAATTGCCCTAGTGTACATAATATACTTGCCTACTTTACTACTAGATACTAAATGTTGGGAAAGTTTGTAGTTGTACATTTTTACGAAATAAAAAGGAGACGCTCCTAAAAGTGTAAAAAGAGAGAGCAAAAGATAAACCCTTTTGTTTTTTTTTTGTGATTCTTGCGTCACCGAAAAGACTAAGACTTTAATTTTCCAATACCATAGATTTTGGATGATTTTGAGAAGATTTTACAATTTCATCATCAACTCTAGCTTTTTTTTATTTTTCCTGTGGGATTTAGACATTAGGGTTCTAAGACGTGCCGTGTGTCTAAGTAAATAGTAAAAATGCCAGACATATAAAAGTTAAAACACTACCTTGAGGAAATTAGGTAGGTTTTAGGCCCATCAAGCAACCATTTCTCCATGGAAGATTGTTACATCACATAAACTAGCTAGCTAGCTGGATACCATTTGAAAGTTTAGAGGTTAATTATTTTACTCCATCTATTAAAGAACTTATTTATAGTACTATGTTCAATTTAGATATATTTAAATTTTATAAAAGGTTTTTCTTCCTCAATTAATTTATATATAATTGCATAATTGATGTTTGCATTTATGTGGATTCCTTGAAATTCTCTCTTATTAAGGTTGATACTTATCATAAAATTTATGATTATCCTTTAATCGTTGACTAAAGTAGTTTAAATTTAGATAAATTGAGACTATATCAATCCAATTGACTTAGTCGCAAAAGATACTATCTCCGTTTATAATTAAACGTCGTTTTGGGACGTTTTTCTACTATTTGGAGTACTTGTCATTTTATATTTTTCGAAATATATATTTTGTGCAAACGACAATTTTTTTTTTTTTGAATCAACCCAATTTGATGATGGTGTGATAATTTGAGTAAAAATTAGAGGTAAAAATGAAACAATGTGGAATAAAATAAGTCCGTAAATCAGCGGTTTACGTTTTTTTACTATCCTAAAACGACATTTAATTATAAACGGAGGGAGTATAAGCTTGTCAACTTTATACTTAACTAGTTATTATGGCATGTTCGGCCCCGTTGTGCTGTGTTGTGAGTGTTGTGTGGTGTGGTATTGTGTTGTGCCATGAAATGAAATAAGTAAGGTGTTTGGTTAGAAACTAATGTATTGTGTTGTGAATTGTTTTAATTAAAATGAAATGATATTTAAAAGTCATTAGTTTGTTGAATTTTTTAATCCAAATGTTGTTATATATTAGTAATTTATAACATTAAGATTGTAAAGACGTAAGATTTATCTATTTAAAAAATATGTACTAATATATTTTTTAAGTAAGTTAATACTTTAAATATTTAAAATAAATATATTTTTATTTTTTAATACAAATAAGCATTCTTCCATTTTCAAAAATATATTTTCTCGTGCTTTTAAAGTGGGGTTAAATTATAACTAAAATTTTTTTTTTTTTTATAAATTAATCATCTAAAAACAGTCATACTAACCAAACACTCTAGTGTTACTTTTACCTGTTTAATTTTAAAACAAAGCAGCTAAAAGCGGGGCCAAATACGCACTTGTGTTTATATTCTGGATCCATTCCCTCCCTATAAGCTTATCATAAAAAAAGAAAGAACAAAATAATATAATATCAACAAAAAAAAAAAAATTTAAAGGTTTCGATCTCAATAAGAAAAGAACGATTAGTGACCCATTTACCCTCTCAATGATCCATCTTAACAATATTAGTTTTCACCCAAAAAAAAAAACAGTTGGAGTTAGTTTAGAATTCACGTTAACACTTTAAGGTTTTGTGTTTGAATCTTAAAGTAGCAGTTGCTTTAAAATCTTTGAAGTATCATTTAATTCAGTCTTCGTGCTCTAACGTAGTGAAATGTGAATTAATGTAGTTTAAAAAAAGGTATAGAACACCACGTTATAAACATAAAAAAAGAAAAAACAACAACACCATTAGTCTTTCATTCTTTTTCAAGAAATTAAAGATTAGTTGAAGCAGTAGCGAACTAAGCTAAGTTGAGTTGGACCCGATTTAAATCCCACCCCTATTTATAATTTTTTTCAACTAAACTAACTCTAGTCTAAACCACTAAATTGTTATTAAAGGGGAAAAACAGTGAAATTGTTTATAGAATAATTTTACAGCTGTCATGTAGAGGACACAGGCTAAGTAAGTCGTCAATGCGACAAGATGATATTTACGGAAGGTTTGACAAAAGCAATTCCATACCATGGCTACATTTTAGGCAAAAAAAGAATTAATTGCAATGGAAAATATAGCAAATCTGCTGACCCAAAATACGATCGATTCACCAATCGACTAACAACACACTTCTCTGTTCAATGCAATTAAATTCATTTTCATAAATAAAACAGTCAATCTCAATCCCTAACTGTGGTCCACCCAATTCTTTTTTGTTTTCTAAAAATATAAAAAAAATATATTAAACATAATAGTGGTACTCTCTGCCAATTTTTATAGTAGTAACTATTTTCATCAGAATCAGAAGAACATTATGAGTTCTTGCGGAGAAAATAACTCATAATTTTACGGACTTATTTTATTTTTTATTATTTTATTTTTTTTTTCTAATTTTCACTCAAATTACCACACCATTATTTGCACAAAATAGAAAATTCGAAAAAGATAAAATGATAAGTACTCTAAACAGTAGAAAAACGTAAAAAAATATCAATTATTGAGAAACGGAGAGAGTATTTCATAAGATAAAAAATTCACAACTTAAACACATTAATTCGTTTATTTGATTAATGATGCGTCGTAGAGACTTTTCTATTCTAGAATTTAACTTTTATATAATTCAAATACTAAATTGGAAAAGCTTTACCTCACTTACAATTTGGCTAAAAGTTACTAGCAGTGATTAAAAATAATAATTAAGAAGTTAAAATGAGGTTAATTTCATAAGGAGTATTTTCATAACTGAAAGTCTGGAAGTCTGTGAGTGTTGTGATAAATGCCAAAAAAAAAAACCCAAAAAAGAAAAAGAAAAAGAAAAAGTACAGTCATAATTGTAATTTCTGAAGGAAACGGATTTTGGCAGTGAAGAAGAGGACAAGTGTCAGCGTGGGGACGAAAAGGACAAACTTAATATCCATTGGTCACTTACTGGACCATATTTACCTTTTTGCCCCGATACTCTGTACTAATTACAGATTTACTAAAACCAAATAGTAGGCCTTCTTTTCTTTCTTCCCTCTTCCTGTATACTGTAGTAAGTACATGGCTGAAATTACGAGAATTTTTAATGGGAATAATTAATAAATCAAGGCTATAAAAGGAAAATCAATCACACAATCTAGATCTACGACCGAACTAAAATCAAACTATTTTAACACGTGATTCATCCTCCACATCATTTTAAATTAAAACAACGAAAAAGAAACCTATATTTTTTTTACTTTTTACCAAATTACTATTACTTTGTAACAGAATTCAAAATAATAAATATTTTAGAACGATAATTTTATTGTTATGATATGATAACGTGAGAAATCAATTTATTTTATTTTACTTAATATAAAAAATAATTAGTGATTATAAGGAAATGAGATCGCTAAGTTAATTAGTGATTTGATTAGGTGGATCTAATTTACTAAGATTTTATATATAAGGTCACATTATTTAACTTTCTAGACTTTCTATTATATTTCACATTCAATGGCTCAAGAAACCTTTTCCATTAATCGATTTTTTTCAGAAATTAGCACTCTCCTTTTTATTCCCAACAGATACGAGCCACGTAGCATCTCAAAAGAACAAAAAATAAATGAAAAGACGCCCCACCAATAGTTTCCACGTACGCCTCTTGCAATGGGCACTTAGCAGGAGTTAAGAAGAGGAAGCGGAGTCCCTGGTTACAGACAGGACACTCTCTCTCTACTCTCTAGTCTCTCTCTTTTCTTGCTCTGTCTCCTTCTCTCTCTCTCTACAAAATCTTGTAATTGCTCCTCTTCTTGTTCTTTTAGTATAATTTTTTTTCTTCAATTTTCTTGGTTCTTTAAGTGTATTTTTTTGCTGTATCACATTTCTGTGCTTATCATTCCTATATTGCCCTCTTACCCACTCTCTCTCTCTCTTTATCTCTCCATCTCTGCCTTTTGCCCTAAAAGAGGCACTCATTTGCTTCATAAACCCTGCTTCTTCCAGTCTTTTCAGCCCCCAAATTGTGAAAGAGGGAGAGTGGAGTGAGGGAGGTGTGATAATTGATATGTATTCATAGAAACAAACAAATTCATCAAACACAGTTTTATTTTTGTTTCTTGTGTTTTCTTGATTGAAAAGACCATTCTTTTGATATTCTTTGATTTATCTTTTGATATATATACAAGAAAGAGGAAATTTTGGGTTTTGGGTCTAAATCTTTTCTACACATATGCACGAAAAATCCAGTTTTTAATCACTTGCCTACTGCTAAATGAGCCTTCTTGCTTAGACAGAGAACACAAAGAGAGAGTCTTTGTTGGTTTTTCTTTTGTTAAGGGAGGAAGAAGTTTCAATGGCACCAATTTTTGACTGTGGGGTTTCAAGCCTTCTATGTGCAGAGGACAACAATAGCATTTTCGATGATAACAACGATTGCTACTATGGTGCGGTGGTGGAGGAGTTTGAGGCCACGTGGCATCATAGGAATCATCGACTATTCCAGAGTCAAAACAGAACCGCCGCCATTGATGGTGGGTTGCCATTGCAGAGTGAGGAGTGCTTGGCTTTGATGATTGAAAAAGAGTGTCACCACTCACCTAATGTGGATTACTTGATGAGGCTTAGAAGTGGGGATTTGGACTTGGGGGCTAGAAGAGAGGCTATGGATTGGATTGGAAAGGTGGGTCCTTTATTTTGCTTCACTGGTTTTCAATGGAATAGTAAACAATTTTTTGTTCATTAAACGGGTTCATTCTATTTTGTTTGATGAGTTTCTAAAAAAAATGGCTTCCAATTTTACTTGACTGATGTGTAGCCTTTGACTGTGTTATTGGTATTATAACTAGTTTTGATACTTTGGAAGAAATGGGTTTGGGACGAAGGGTTTTGTTATTGTCGGATATTCTGTTTCAATCACAATGTGAAACGGATTCGGTGAGTTACCTTTTAGGGGGCGGTGTTGATTTGTCTTAATTTATGTTCTTCAAAGAAAATGATGTAAAAAGAAAAAAATCCCTGCTTTAATTTCCTTTCTTTGATTAGTCTGATTTATTTTGTGATAACTTTTCGCATCTTTTCTGTTCTATTCGATTGTATTCAATTCTGCTTTTGATGCTGTTGATCAAATCTAATGGTTTTTTTTTGTCTCAACAGGTTCATGCTCATTTTGGATTTGGACCACTCTGTGCATACTTATCAATAAACTACTTGGATAGATTTCTCTCTGCCTATGAATTACCAGTAAGTTGAATTCACAAAATTGCCATTTTCCATTTGTGTTCCTTTCACACCAATCAATGTACATTGCCATTGTTTCTTGTTTAACTTCTTGTGTACTATGATCTGCAGAAGGGTAAAGCATGGATGATGCAGTTATTGGCTGTGGCATGTCTATCTCTTGCAGCCAAAATGGAGGAGACTGAAGTCCCACTCTCTATTGATCTACAGGTTAATCTCCAAACAAGTTTTTTTTTTGATTGGCATTGCGCTAAAGCTTTGTTTTGTAAACAATCCGAAGAGTGTCTTAAATTATTGATCTTGATGTGTAATTAATAGGTGGGTGAATCGAGATTTGTGTTCGAGGCAAGAACTATACAAAGGATGGAGCTTCTTGTACTGAGCACCTTGAGTTGGAGAATGCAAGCAATCACTCCGTTCTCCTTTATGGACCATTTCCTTAACAAGATCAATGATGATGATCAAGATCAAACCCCACCCGCATCATCTTTAATCCTGCAATCAATCCAACTCATCTTGAACACAGTTAAAGGTCCCTTTCCCCGCTCTGTAGTTTCACTCACAGTAGTAGCAATGTGTACTGTCTATCATAACTTCTGCCTGCAGCTGCATTAGTTAATGATGGAAAGAGGTGAAATTTTTTAGGGGGTCTGATGTTTTTGGTGGATGTGGAAAATTTAATGCAGGGATTGACTTCTTGGAATTTAGGTCTTCTGAGATTGCAGCAGCAGTGGCTATAGCTGTTGTGGGTGGAATCAAAACAGTGGATGCTGAGCAAGCAATTTCTGTTCTTACCAAGCATGTACAAAAGGTAAAGCTTTTTACTTTAGTGGTCCAAAACCTGTAATAGAAATGATGACTTTGCTTTTAGATATGTATCATTTGGAGATCAAATTGCTTGTTGCATTATGACCCAATTGGGACATTTTGTTACCAAACTGATGAGTTTTCCTTTAAATTTGTTGGATTTTGCAGGAGAGAGTGCTGAAATGTATCCAGTTGATTCATGATTTGTCTTTGGTTGATGAGTCTGTTAAGGGTGGAGGGGCAAGTGGTTCTCTCCTATCCGTGCCGCAAAGTCCAATTGGTGTGTTAGATGCTGCATGCTTGAGCTATAGAAGTGATGACACAACTGCTGGATCATGTGCTAATTCTACACAAAACTCCCTGGATACCAAACGGAGGAAGCTAAACAGACCGTGCGAGCGCGATTGCCAAGTTTAGCGGTAGATTTCGATTCGGGATGGGAACTCTTTCGTTTTGTGATTGTGTGGATTTTTGCCTAAAGAAAATGTGCAAAGAAAGAAATGGAGAGGCTGCTAATAAGTTGGGTCATGGCTGGGAGATGGAGGAGGAAAATGCATTTGGCATGAAAAAGACGGACTCATTGCTGTTAAATATTAGATTTTTCTTAACAGCTGCTGCGGATTAAGTAGAGAAAAAAGAGAAAAATAGTTGAAAAAACAAAACAAAAAACACAAAAAAGAAAGGAAAAAAGAAATATTTATTATTTATTTTCTACTGAATATATATTTTAAAGCTTGTTTCTTTGTGGATTGCTAGCAATTTGGGTCCCATTTAATTTTAAAAAAACTATTTTATTTGTATTTTGGATTATTTTGTCTGGTAGGGGAAGGCAGATTTTCATGTGGGATATTTAATTCTGTCACTGAACTGACCAACTACTTTGGGCCTGTTACTTAAACACCTTTGTTTGACCTTCCAGTTTCCACTATCTATCTACGAAGCCTTTTTTTATTTTTTAATATATTTTCTTTTAATAAAATACGTAAGAGTTCCTACTCCTAAGAATGCATTAAACTAATGATTATGTAACAACCGTTTGAATTGGAAGAAGGGAAATGAATTACAGTTTGGTTTGCCGACATAAATTCGGGTTTGAATCCCATGTTTAACATTTTTTTGAATCAATCCGGTTTAATCTAAATCAATTCAACTAATTTATCAATTTTGATAATTTTTCGATTGAACCAGTCGGGCCGAGCTGGATTTAAGTAGCTATTTCTTACTAGATTATACAAACACAACATTCCAGAAGCTGGAGAATGATGGTTGTTACTTGTTACCTTAATAATTGAAACTGTGTAGAGAAGTAGAACTTGGAGCTTGAATGAATGAAATGAATGAATTGAAGAGATGAGGAGAAATGGGCGACACGTGGCCCCTCATTTTCTGACAAACACACTCCAGTGATTATTCTTTGCTGATAATTGTCCAATCCAATCACAACCACCATTAAAAATAACATTTCTCATATTGCCCACCAATTCACCGAGTTCAGTTTTCTCCTTGTCGTCGTCGTCGTCGTCAACAATTGTTTGCTTGTTTTTCTAAAACAATAATTTCTACCTTATGACTTTGTCTGTGTGAACTGTGAACTGATCTCTTTCTATCTTTCTTCTACTGCTCAAGTCAAACAGGAGCAGGTAAGCATATAAGCAGTGCTGCAGTAGTAAATTGGACAGTGTACATGAATATAAAGAACTTGTACAGTGTAGTGTCTGTGTGTCAGTAAATTGTCAATTCTTTCTCAGATTTATGGGATTCAAGATTTCTCTTCATATGACACATTAATTTATCTCCTATTTTTTTCTCCCATGTTGTAGTTATTAATGCTTGCTTGGGTTGAAGAAGACTGGACTGAAGAGTGAAGAAGTTTGGATACTGAAAATGACACCACCTAAGGGTTTTTCTTTTCAGCGGCAACTGAGTCTAGCAATCTAATTGGAAGATGTAGAGCCTAATATATAAAACATGGCCATTGAATCACTGATCAAAAACCAAACATTACAGTTTTATTACTAGACTCTTGATGACGGGCGGGATTGGGCCAAGTCTACAAAATATGAGTTGCACTCGGTCCATTCAGTTGTGTCGGTAAGCTTACATGAGCCTAGTGATTGACACTCAAAGACTTGGCCCAATGCCTTTAGCCCGCTCAAGTGATTTGTCATTCTTCCCATTGGCCCATTACCCTGAAGCATTACGCTTTACCCCGTCTTCTTCTTCTTTTTCTTTTTCTCTGTTTTCATGAGGAGGAGTCTAACGAGTAACCGTAGTGTAATTGATAAACAGCGTCCGATTGAGTACACTGTTACGCCAAATCATTATGAATGTTTAATGGAACAATCACTAATGATAAGGATCAATAACAAAACAAAACAAAAACTACTCTCCATAATCACGTAGATTAACTGGTAAAAAGTTTGTTCTAGTTTAATTAGAGATTTCATATTCAAGCCCTTGATATGCAACTATATTAAAATTTGTGAAAGAGAAATCTACCATATTTCGGGGTCCAAAGTACAAGTTTTCAAAGCTTCTTTCTCGCCCCTTCAAATCTCATGCCTTCTTCTCTACAGCATGTTGTGTTAATATGGCTGGTTGCTTGATCGATACATATAGGTAGCGTTTGGTTGGCGGAATTCTAATTTTCCCCTTGGAGGGAGAGTGATTGAGGGGAATGTTAGTTTTTTGTGTTTGGTTGGGAGTGATACCCGGGGGAGTGCTTGAGGGGAATGTTAATTTTTTGTGTTTGGTTGAGATTTAAGATTCCTGGGAAAATAACATTATTGTGTTTGTTTAGTACTTGGGAATCCTCGAGGAAAGTAAGAAAATGGACTACTTTATCCTTTTCTAAATATTACAAAAAATATGATACATCACACAAATTCAAACAAATGCAAACACAGCCTACCCGCTGGTTGAGAGGTGTATGGCATGGGTCGTGGCACCATAAGGCACCGAGATCACTGGTCGTGGCACGAGATGGAAGCA
>NBIL01147106.1:0-12984 GCA_002752925.1 Viola pubescens var. scabriuscula | reverse complement strand
TTCATGCCAGCCACACTCGCACCACACTCTTTTGGGGAAATTCCATGGCTTTTTGCCGAATCCCTTGCTCTCCAAGCGATTCTTCACCGAGTGTACCAATGCCCATTTCAGGGTCTCAACCAAAAGCCTTGCTGATCGCAAAGTTGGGATCTTTCGAGCTCTGTTGGTTAGAAGATTTTCCGGATTCAACCTCAACTCAAGCTATGGCTCCTATTATAAGCGTTCCTGGTAATTGGTTTGTTTTGTAAGTTTAATGGCTTGCTTGCTTGGTTTCTGAGAAAATGTAGGAAACTAAGGAATTTTTTATGATCATTCTTTTTTAGTGCTTAAATTATGTTATATGGCCGTCATACGAATATAAACATTACTCATCGCTTGAGTTGATTTGCTGTGATTAATTGGTTTTTGGAGGAAGGTTTTAGTGGCCAGACTAAGTAATCAATTTCTCTTTTTGGGTTATAGATAACCATTGTATCAAGAGCATATTGAAGGACAACACGTGACAGAACTTCTTCTTTTAGCTTAAGGCCATAGCTGTTTTCATCATATTCAAAGGTCCTGCGTTGTTTTCCAAAAAAGAAGTGAATAGATAAATGTTATTATATTGATGCCATCACTTCTTAGGTGGCAGTCATATTGAATATTTTCATTGACTAATGTCATACACCAACCACTTTTTAGAACCTTGATCCATTGCTTCCATATGAGGCAGAATAGTAATGATAGGATGGAGTAGGCTCTCTTTCTGTTGGTTTATTTTGCTATCTGTTGGTTTCCTAAGCACATGGCTAGTTAATTTTGCTACCCTGCTAGCTCTGCATTGTCCGTTTGGAAAAGGAGAGAATGTGTATTACTTGGTGAAAATTTAGACAAGTAATTTGACGGTTTATTGCAGGAAGGGCTTAGCATTTGCATGTAGCAAGCAGAAGTCCTCCTTTAACACTCTTCAAATTGCCATTGCATTTGTGCCAAAGTTTCCAGCATGGCTGCTTTTGATGCTTTCATATTGTCATCTCTTATTCGATGCTCTCTTGTAATGTTGTCAGTGAATTATGGGGTCAGCAATGTTCATTGTGCCTCTGTTTGTTGTTTGATTTGTTCATAAGATAGATAATTGTCATCATGGGAAGGTGTATTCATGGTGTTCAATTGACTACTGGGGTTCTAGCAGCAGTCTAACTTTTGTGCTTTTTCTTGAGATCATATTGGTCGTAGAGAGAATATTTGGTTTGGTCTTTCTGACTTTTACTTGATTTGCTTCTTGCATGTTAATGCTTTACCCTCTGCGTTTGCAGGAGATCATGGTTTCAGCGGCTTTCTCCTGACAGTATGGTTCTAGGCTTGATCATGGCAAATGCTGCAGTCTTTGTATTATGGCGGATATTACATCAAGATTTTATGAAGAATAACTTCATGGTGGGTGTAAGGAGTATAGAACACTGGTGAAGAGTGGACATTTTTACAGTGATGTTTTAATCTTACAGTGAGCAAATTTAATCTCCTATTTTTCCTGATTCATTTGATCTCTGCCTTGAACAGATTTCATTAGACAATTTCAGGAGTGGACGTGTTCACACACTGGTTACTTCTGCGTTTAGTCATGTTGATCTTGAGCACATCATATCTAATATGGTTGGACTTTACTTCTTCGGGGGACATGTATGATACACATTCCTTTGAATCTCTTTATTGGTTCTCTCTGTTTGTCTTCCTGCTTTTTTTGAATTGTACTTCAACATATTGCATGAGCCAGCAAGACTATGTGAATCTATATTCGTTCACTATGTTCTTATCTAAGGATTCCTCGGTTGTGCTGTGGTCTCTATAATGATTCTGTGGTTGAACAAATTAAACCTTCTACATCACTTTTGCCTTTCCTTTTTGCTCCTTTCATCCAGTGCTAAAGTATGCCTATGCCTGCAGTGTGACTTGTATCCTTTTCTTCTTTGATTGACTAGATTGGAAGAACTCTTGGACCTGAATTCTTGTTGAAATTGTATCTAGCTGGTGCAATTGGTGGCTCAGTCTTCTACTTGCTGCATGCTGGCTTCTTGGCTATGTCATCAAAGGTACAGTAAACTTCTAACAGTAGTTCGACTGATGTAAACTAACAACAATGACCCCGTGGCATGAATCAATAGCTGGTAAAATGGTGTGTTCATGTTCTTGTCTTGTTTGCAACAACTGACATGATTTTATCTTGTTCAGAACTATTGGCATGGTTTCTAAGTGGAGGTTAAACTAACAGTATCATACCTGCTTATGATTATTATGACTTGAAAATTCCATCAGATATTACGTAAAGAAAACGCATCTTAAATGTCAAATTGAGGATGTGCAATGGTTCCTCAGTGTTTTCTGTGAGTCATACCATTTCATTTTGTCATTGATTTTTCCCCCCTATTTTCAGGGACAAAGGAGAGGGTTGAGGGACCCTTCCAGGACTCCAGGATTGGTAGGTATTAAGGCATATTGTACCGATAACCTTGTTCCTTTATGTTGTCAATGATGTAAAAAATTCCAATCAATTGGTATTATTGACTTAACTTGATGTATATGCTAATGTCATTTAGGGAGCTAGCGGCGCTGTCAATGCTATCATGCTGCTTAGTATATTCTTGAATCCAAGAGCTACTCTCTACCTCGATTTTATAATACCAGTTCCTGCCGCCTTACTGGTAAGCTCTCGCCAGCTTTCAATAAAGAGAGTGTTTGTTGATTACAACCCGAGGATTCTTACATTTTGTTTTCTGCATTTGTCAATATAGGGGATCTTTTTAGTTGGAAAAGATGTCTTGAGAATAATAGAGGTTTGTTGGTTTCTTTAAACACGCTGCGTTCGTATTGCAGTATTTTTTCTTTTCCCCTGCAATGAATTCCTCAGTCTTTTAGCCATGATATTACATCCACCATTAACAACAGTTGCCATTTTGTTTCTCAGGGGAATGATAACATCTCAGGGGCCGCGCATTTGGGGGGTGTGGCAGTTGCAGCTATTGCATGGGCTCGAATCAGGAAAGGGCGATTCTGAGTAACTTGACGAACTGATATCGATCATTTCGCTGATTAGCTGCCAGTAGTTTGATATGATCGGTGATAAGATCTTCCCGTTTAGTGCCATCTTTAGGATGATGTAGCTTTAAAGATTATGGCAAGATTCAAATGTGGATGCCTAATTCTCCAAGATACCATTTGATTCTTCTATCGGTAAAAAAAAGAAGAAAAAAAATGTATCGTGGGTTCATGGGGGATTTTATTTTTACCACAAATGCTACTTACTCCCGTTCCCACCTTATTCCAACACGGAGCCAAGAGCAAGAAGTTCCAAACCATTCATTATCAAAGTCGTTTCTTTCATCTACTAGTTTTAAACTTATAAACAATTTAATATTTTTTCCCAATAATACATATTATTTTTAAGTAATATACAAAAGAAATGAATAAAGTATTTTTTTTTCACAACCAAACTCCATACTAACAGACGTGTCAAAATTTATTTTGAACGATTGATATTTGCTCAATTTTGTCATGAGTGTCCCCAGTAAAGTATAAATAAATAGTTGACGTGAGTGGTTTGACAACTTTTAATAATTTATATGTTTATTTGATAAAAAACATTAATAATTTTTAGACGAAAAAATATTTCTAACATTTACAAGTCAACTGTAAATGCGATAATCGCATTGTTACTTAATGCTGTTATATTCTACAATTCCTATTATACTACAATTTCTGTTTCATTATCCATTACGTATTATTGGTTACCGTTATTTAAAACTAGAATAACAAAAGAAATAACAATAATGAAAGTGATTTGTGACTGCAAAATTGAAAATACTGCCCAAAATTGCAAGGTTTCTTTTTGCCCTTTTTGTGCTTAGTTCCAAACCCTAACTTTGCAGGATCTGCATTGGAGGAGCCCCACTCATTCAAATGAAGTGAAATGAAAAGTGCAGATGGGCCCACTTTCAGACATGTCAGCATGTTGTGATCAGTCATCCACTCTCACACACAATCCTCTGCTGTACTCCAATCAAACGGCTGCTGATCCTGCAAATCCAGCATAAATCTAAGCCTTGATTTGATCACTAATAATGAGTCTGATCAAATGAATGTGGACCATTGATTCAACAAAATGGACTAAACTAAACACAGTTGAGGCCCAAAATTTTATGGCCCAGACCCAAACCCATACCTATCTAGCAAAATATATCTCTGAGCCCTAAATTGGAAATTTAGAATATGAAAAGGGTGGGGCCCACAGATACCATGTGTACACCTAGACCTCTTTTTAGCCCCAATCTACCCCTACCCTACCTATGTAGAAAGAAACAATAAAAAAATAAAATCTCTCTTTCTCTCTCGCAGTGACATATCACTTCTCTTTAATCCCTCCTCTTGCAGTTATCTCTTAATTAATCAGTTGTTTAGGCCTTTTCTTCCTCACCTAGTCCTTCTGCCTTTGCATGGAAAACTCCCAGAAACACACACTAATCATAATTCCCGCAATACCCATCTATTCCTTCCGATTCCATTTCACTTAAAGCACTTAAAAATCTCACCTTTTTGTTTTCTTGCGCTGTCTAAGAATTTTTTTTCCCGCAAAAATGAGATGGGAAAGACTCCAACTTCGCCCACAACAACAACAACAACAACAACATCAGCAACAGCATCTAGAAGAGGTGAATGGGCCAGGAAAAAGGTGGGGACACACATGTAATTCCATTAAAGGAGGGAGACTTCTCTATGTTTTTGGTGGCTATGGCAAAGACAACTGCCAAACCAACCAAGTTCATATCTTCGACACTGGTGGGTTTCATTCCCTCTTTTTAGTTTTCATTTCTTGGTCATGTGTGTGTTTTTGCGGTCTTCAATTGTGTTCGGTTGTGATGTAAAGTTTGGTTTTCCTTTTTTTCTTTTAGCTATTTCTTGGATTCTGATGTGGCGAAATGCAACACTGGCATTGTTTGTTAGGGTTTGGTTTTGTGGGTTTGGTTTGTTTAGTATTAGTCTTACAAATTTGGTATGGGCTCGAGTGTGGTTTTTAATGGTATTGGCTAACTTTGTCGAGTGATGTAATGGAAGTCTTGTTGGATTTGTTTGTAAAAGGATTATATTCTTGTAAATTATTTTATTTATAGCATGTGTATTGAGCTTTTCTCTATTTCATTTTTTTGCCTTTTTTTCTGGCCTCTTTCTGCTTAGCAAAGTGATGTCTACAGATTGATTGGCTAATTATTGTACTGATGCCTATAATGGTCTACTGAAGTTTTTACTCCTCCTGGTGCATTTGTACAATGCTGTTGAAATGCTAATGCTGAGGACCACTTTCTGCCACTCCTTGTTTTGTAGGCAACCAATCAAAGATATAAGTCTTTGGCGGTGTTTCCTACTGATTGACATTTGTTTGCCGGGGCTGTTTGTGATTTATGTTTATAATGTGTCTCCCATATTTGCGGCACTTGAAATTCACCTGTGTTTTTGTATCTGAATATGTTTTTTGGCCTTCCAAATTTTGTTTCCCTTTTCATAGTCGGATTCTGATTGGCAGTTAAGCAGACTTGGAGCCAGCCAGTGATGAAAGGTACTCCTCCTATTCCTAGGGACAGTCACAGTTGTACCACCATCGGTGACAATTTGTATGTGTTTGGGGGAACTGATGGGTTGAACCCTCTCAAGGATCTTCATATATTAGATACATGTGAGTGATCATGTCTTCTCTTTCCTTTGATATTCCTGTTGTGTTCCACAGTGTTCTCTTGCATTGCCTTTCTTCTTACGTTTTCTGTCTCATAGGGTACTGTAATATTTGTTTAAGTAGACTGATCATGCTAAAGTATTTGTAGAAGCTAGTAACTTTGAGAGTTTTACATATCACTATGATTTACACGTTCTTATTTGCCCTGTTGTAGCATCACACACATGGATATCTCCAAGTGTAAGAGGTGAGGGACCAGAGGCACGGGAGGGTCACAGTGCGGCCCTTGTTGGCAAAAGACTCTTTGTATTTGGTGGCTGTGGGAAATCATTAGATAATAATGATGAGGTGTATTACAATGATCTTTACATTTTGAATACAGGTAACTTTCTAAATATGCAGGTAGTTGCTAAAAACTTTTACTGTGTTTGCTTGGTTCTATGCTCTAACTTAGCGTGTAAGCCTGATATTAATCTTTATGGGACTCCTAATTGTAGTTTGGACAGAAGTGGTGATTTTCTTCCACCTCTAGTCAAAGTGGTGAAACTGAGAATTCTTAATAAAGATGTTATCCATTTGTTTCTTTTTCTCTGCCTTTGTAGAGACATGTGTGTGGAAACAGGCAACAACATCAGGCACTCCACCTTCTGCTCGTGATAGCCATACTTGCTCATCTTGGAAGCACAAAATGATTGTAATTGGCGGTGAAGATGGGCATGATTATTATTTGTCAGATGTTCACATTCTAGATACAGGTTTTCTTAACTCTCTCTCTCTCTCTCACACACACACACATCTAAATAGAGAGATGGGCATTGTAATATAAGATGTAAAATCATGTGAGACTTTGTTATGTCTGTCTTGGCTGTTGCCAATTATATCGTATAATTTCTTCCGATTAATGTTTGTCACTTGTGTTTTGTTAGAAACTCTTGTTTGGAGTGAGCTAAATACCTCTGGCCAGAAGTTGCCTCCTCGAGCTGGTCATTCTACTGTTGCTTTTGGCAAGATTTTATTCGTCTTTGGGGGATTTACGGATGCTCAAAATTTATTCGACGACTTATATATGCTTGATGTTGGTACGTATTATAGTATTGCTCAGATTCAAGTTCCTTAAAGTGAGCTAACATACTACATTCTTGCCGAGAGTCATTTGTGATAAACTAGAATAAAAGAGTAATGTTTCTTTAAGATTTTTAGGACTGATGCCTTGGTTCTTTTTTAATTGTGAGTTTATGGATTGTTTGAAAGCTGCTGGTACTGATCCCTCTTTACTATTTATGAATAACTTTCAAGTACTTAAAATTCTTTTCAGTTTCTCTAAAATATATAAGCTTATTATATGATCCATTTATCATTATGTGGTTTTATAATTCTAATCAGCCGCATTGCATTATCTGGTTCAGATGCTGGTGTGTGGACCAAAGTAATGACTGTGGGAGATGGACCTTCAGCAAGATTTTCTGTGGCTGGGGACTCTTTGGATCCTTTTAAGAGTGGGATACTTGTCTTCATAGGTGGTTGTAACAAGAGTCTTGAGGCATTAGATGATATGTATTTCTTATACACAGGTTTGCACCATCTCTTCATTTCTTCCTAGCTAAAACTTTTCACGTGTGTTTGACTTTTGACTCTGATTCCATAAGTCCTCCTAAGGATGATATGTAGGAGTCTTGAATCCAGTATCATCTTGGCAACCTAATATACTGTCTTATTTTAGGACTCACATGCGCACGTGATGATCGGCGGTTGGAAAGTTTATCCTTGAGGAAGCAATTGAAGCTAAAGTGCCAGGAACAAAATCTTAGTTCTCCTTTACAAGATAAAGCATTGGTTAGTGTTGATACAAATGCTGGTTTCCGCCACACCATACCTAGTTATCCACTGCCAGGTAAGGGCTGAATTGCTTGCACCAGTGAAAATGTCGTGTTGCAGTTTGAATACTGTAGTGTATGTCTACTCTGTTGAACCTGTTTAGGACTGAGGGATGTGGCTCTTACTGTGCAACTTAGGGTGGTACAATTTTAAGAACATTGAGGTTATATTCAGTACCTCAACTGGTATTAATATGTGGTTAATTATTCAACTTTCTAGCTGTTGAATGCTGCTTGGTCTCCATTGGTTCTGATGTTTTTGGGACTTTTTATTCATGGTGACTTAGTCCAGAAGAGTTTTCAAAGTCTAGTGTACATTGTTTCCTTGTGGACTTTTTTTGGATTTTCTTTGTGACCTTGTGATTCCTGACATACCTGCCACAATAAATGGCATAAATGAAATTGCTATGACATGATTCATGGCTACGAATGCATTTGGGGAGATTATTTGTCATTGAGGACCTTTTAATGATGTTTTTGGCTGATTGAAGACTTCAGTAGAAGTGGCTTTGATTGAGAACTGCGAGTTCTAGCCAATGAAAACCTATCTCTATTCTTCCGTCTGTCATATATAAAACACTAAGGAAATACTGATAGTAGCATTGTTGGTATGGATTGTTTTTAGGAGGGATCCAAACTTTATTACTGGAAGACTTAGTTCCTTGTTGTTTTCCAGGTAGAGAGAATTTTCCATTTGAACAAGGGAAGAAAACATTTCAAGCCAAAGTTACTGAAAGCTTCCCACTTGGGTATTCCATTGAAACCATCATAGAGGGGAAGCCTTTGCGTGGGATAATATTTACCAACAAACCAGGTTCACCCCAGATGACTAACCATGATAGCAGCAAGTAAGTATATGCCCTTTTCTGTATTGACGTGTTTGAATGTTACCAATTGTTGCTATTGCACTTTCAATGGAAATTATGGCCATCCATTAATCTTGTATGCCTTTACCAGAAAAAGGGCTGGTGGGGAAATTAGTGGTTCTATGTTGAATGGTGACTACAACAGCAAGTCAAAAACTTCTAGAACCCTCAAGCAGGATGCAGTTTATGACATGCAGTTGGATAGTGCTCATGGGAAGGAGTCTTCATCTAGTGAGCTCAAGAAAGAACCTGCTGCTCCTGACTTGAGGAATCTGACTTCGTCTAATGTTTCTCAGCCCCATGAGGTCTAAATCAATTTCCCTTTTTATCCTTTGCGTTCATCATACTATATAAACTATGAGCACTCTCTTTTCACTCAGGTTACTTCTATAGCTAATATGTTTTGTGCTTAAATGATAGGAGCTGCAAATACACAGTTTTCTATTTTTATTGTACATTGCTACAAATGCTTCATGACATAAGTTGCTCAACATTCTATTGGCTTATTATAAATGAAGTGTTGAGCACAATTCATGGTTTGCTTACATTTTCTTGTTAACCAAGTTGGACTGCTCACTCTGGTTGAGTTTTTTGTGAATCTGTATCTGCTTGTCTATTATATCAGTTGTAAAAGCGTGAGGTTATTTTTGGGGAATTTAGAATGTGGTAGTGCCAAACATGTCCTCTCCATATTTTTTTAGCATTTCTAAGTATGGCTACTACAATTGGCGCTGGCCAAAATCTTTCAATGCAGCTGTTTACTTTTTATTCAAACAAAAGAATCTTGTCGTTTCTTTTTTCTTCCACCAAGTGGATATTTCACTGGATAAAGAAATCTCTTTTTTCCTCTATTTTTTAGCATTTCTTAGTATGTTTGGGGACTGTAAGAAAACATCTTTCATGCCAGTTTCTTTTTTATCCGAACCAAAGGTTCTTATCTGTTTTTGTTTTTTCCACTTCTTCCACCAAGAAGGGCTGTCAGTGGATATGAAGCCATACTCTCACATGTGTGCGCTTTACGTGTGCATCTTGCATCACTTATTCCCAAAGCTTCCAAAATGCTGCATCCTATCTATCAATTATTTTGCCAATGATGTTATCTGCAGTCACTTCGTTTACTTAATAAATGAATGAAATATCAGTAGTCCAAACTGAAGAGTTGGACCATTGATCACCATCTTTTGTATTTCTGCAGCTTCCTGCAAACCCAGAACCATCAGCGCCACTTCCTCTGAATTTGAATGAAGATATGATATTTGATGCACCTAGCTCTGTTACTGAATTTCCAAGCAAGAATTTTAACATAGTCGAAGGCCCTCTCTCTTTATCTCTAAGTCAAGGTATGGATCTAGGAAGCATTTAGTTTTACAGTCACTTTTTGCCAAAATCCAACTGTTGTGTGGGATTGGATTGGGATTACATAGTAGGAATACACTTAGGGTTTGGTCTAACGCAACTTGAACTCGTTCTTCAACATTGTAATGACTGGAGGACATTAACTGATGTTTAAATTTCTTGATTTGGGGACTGTATTGGAGACTAGGATCAAAACTCACGGGTTTGCTCCTTGCTCAAGTCTTGAAAAGAAGGGGAGAGTGCCATGTTTTACTTTGGTTTCATTTGAACTGGTTTGCTATTGACAGGTTGCACGACAGCAGCTACCGAAGTACAAAATGATCCGGGGAAATCTATTTGATCGATGAGCAATTAGCGTGGTGTATGACTTGATACCAACCACCTGCCTTTGTATATTCATGACTTCAAGGTGGTGATAGATGCATTTGACTTGGTGATACACAGATTCTGCCCTTTTAACTGGTGTTATCTGTCACCTTAGTAGTGCACTTCTTCCTTTCTCTGCTAACTAACACCAGTCTTTTCGACATCAAATTTAATTTTAGTTCAAGTCCGTGATCGATGATCTAAGTGTAGTTTTGGCCTCATGGGGGGTAATCTCTTCATTAGTTGCTACATCAGATCCAATTGTTTTTTTCAATGAGGGGAAAGAGATTGCTTGGTTTATCACAGGTGGTGACTGTGTCTGTAATCTCTTCACAGCTAAAGACATGGTTATTTTGGAGAATGCGGAATTTCAGTGTTCAAGTTTTTATCTTTGAATTGTCATGCCATCATCCATTCCTTGCAAACTGTGTTCCTGGAGAATCCTGTAAAACAAGTTCGTATTAAATCTAAAGGCTTTTCAGAGCAATATTTGTTTTACTTACAGCCTGAGAAAAGTGTTACTGTTTGATATTTGTTGGCAGGGTTTTAATATTTACTAACAGGGGAACTTGGTAACACAAGGCAGGATCAATTTTGTTCAGCCTATTAAGGTGTAAAGTGTTTTCTCATCCTTTAAGGAGGGGTTCGTGGTTCGATCTTGTATATGAAAAATTGAAAAATTATGAAAAAATTATTTGTTGGGAGTACTTCACTATTTAGCTGGTCAACTGGTTGTGAGTATGACAATTGTTGTTCAATGCAGGAAGCATTGTATTTGTCCATAGTTTCCATGTAGAAAGAACAAATAAAACCAAATCGTTGCTATAGTTTTGGAAGCTAGCATCCAACTCTCCTAAAAGAGATGGCGCGCGTTTCTTCATGTGCTTATCGAACTCAAATCATCCTAAAAAAGTTACTACTAGACTTGAAAATAAAAAGAAAACCAAGTGCTTGTAAGCATTTCACAAAGAAAAGAAATGAAAAGAAAAAACAGCAGAGTTGCTAGGTTTGGTTTCTGAAAATTTTCCAAACCAGAAAATTTCCACACACACACGAGAGGCCTTCATCTTTTACAAGTTTAACAGGTTGGAGTTCGACAGAAGCCAAGTCCAGAACCCCTGCATCGAAAAGCATCATATGCTACGTAGTACAGATTAATGTCTCCATCACAAGATAAAATTCTGACATACATTTCTCCTAAAAATAGAAGTTCTCAAGCAGGATTTGTCAATGGCCTCCAACCACTGCCTATATATATATCACAAGGTTTTTAGTTGCCGCCTCCACTGCCCCCAAACAGGTAGTCCAGTGATGATCCACCACCAGGTGCTGCATGGACTTTTGTCGTGGGACGATCCTGCAAAAATCGAGTTTTGAAAATTATTCACAGTTCTAGCTGAAAGCATACTATGTAAAGCATGTAGAAAATTAATGAATACTTTTTGGTGGCTGCATGTGTCTTGAGCTAAAACTTAAATAAGCCAATTGTATACTGCCAAAAAAAATCACTTTTATCTTCCCTATAGAATATTGAAGATGCTGTCTTTTCGTGCAAACTAAAATGTGGCACGGTAAGTTAGGTATGGCGAATGTCTCCAATGTTCCATAAGCATTCATGCAATATAAATGCACAATACAGAACATATTCCATTATAGTAAAATGAATCTGTGGGTAGATAGATCATTACCGTGAGAAAGTTGCCACAGTTTTGGCCATCAGCACGGAAATAGTTGTTTGTGGTTGCTGCTGGAACACCAGCTGGACCGGATGGAATTTTCTTGGTTGCATCTGCAGCAGGTGCTGCCGCAACAGGAACAGCAGGTGCTACGGCAACAGGAGCAGCAGCATTCTGAGGAGCTCCACCACTTGCAATTTGCTCGCCTGAGCTTTGAGGAGGAGCCTCCCTGACATTTCTTGCAGCAGCAGCAGTTGGCTTTGGAGCCTCTTCTCCACTTCCAAAAAGGTAACCCAAAGAACTTTGTCCTCCACCACTGCTCACTCCACGACCCATTGTTGATTTAAACTCTTAATATTCTGCGCACGTTCTCCAGCAACAACAAAGAAACAAAATGACCTTAGCACAAATAGCATCAATCAAAACAAATTAAACCCTTATAATCCCATATATTACGGCCCTTAGGAAATGACCATAGGAAATTCTATTCAAGATTTCAACCCCTTATAAGAAATAAGATGCAACTTAAAAGATCCTAATGAGATGGAATTTTGTTTGAAGTCTTACAAGCTGAGATCAACCCAAGTTTTTTGAAGCAAACCCATATATTGGTTTCAATCAGGCATTGGAAAAGCATGGGAATACCTTACAGTTCCTAATTTAACATTATCCAATCACCAGTAAGCAGAAAGCAGCAAGCAAGCACTCTATTTAAAGTGTAGCAAATGAATTCAATTTCAAACAAAATGGGATTTGGGATCCCATTCGTCATTCCTCTAAGAACCTTATGATGGCTTAAACTAAAACACAATATTTCTAACAAGAACATGAAAGGTTTAATAAACGGTAACAGATCCAGACGAGAAATAATAATAAAGCAGAAGCAAAAGAGATAAGCGAAGCTGCTGGTACAGCCATGCAAAGCGGGAATCAGAGCATGAGAGCTGAGTATAAACGAGCATGAGAAAACAAAAATGGAAGAGAGAAGAGAGAAGAGAGAGTACCGATTTGCGTTGCTGATGGTTTGGATTCAGATCTGAAGCAAGCTAGTAGCTAGCGAACGAAGGAAGAGTGAAGTGAAGGGAGCAAAGGAGTACTAGTCACGCTGTAACGGTGGGGATCGGGATGGGATGGGATGATGGGATGGG
>NBIL01147002.1:0-10190 GCA_002752925.1 Viola pubescens var. scabriuscula | reverse complement strand
GCAGGCTGTAAAACCAGTTTTGGGCTGATCCTTCAAGGGAAAAAGGAAAAGCCTTGAGTTTGGCTCTTTCCATGGATATAGTAGGTGGTTTCATGACATCGCATTGCACATGGAGATTTCTCAAGTGTTTGAAAGGATTTTCGTTTGAAAGGCCATGGAACTTAGGTAGGTTGGCTATCATGTTTGTTTTGAGTGACCAGTCATTGGCCACATGAGGATAATTGATGCTCACCAAATCGCAAGTTGCTCCAAAATGCTCCGAATGGACCTCCGTTTGCAGCGATGGGTTCGTACCGGACTCGGCATGATGTTCAATCATCAAAACACCCTGATCATTGGACTTGGAAGGCTCTTGGATCATCTTAGCTTCAATACACAAGATGATCTTCTTGTGATTGGTCCTCGGAGGTGTTGCACTTATCGACAAGAACTTGTCGCGCACGTTGGGGAAGTTTGGCTTTGCTGGAGGCCTCGGATCTGGGTGCGTGTCCTCTAGGCGTGTTAGGCCTAGGCATTGCGAGGATATGACACTTGTTCCTTGGCCTTGGGCATGGTTTGTGCTCATTTTGAAGGCTCGGCTTCCCGTGGCCGATCCTCTTGATACCTCGTCGAGTTGTTCTACTTCGAAGGGGGCTGGGATCACATCATCCTCTCCCTCTTCAAAAGGATTCGTCCTCGAATCCATAACCTCAATCGTCTCACCTACGCACTTAAAAGCACTTGAAAATAAATGTGAGATACCAAAGGGGCGCATTCGCGCATGCTTATGCACAGGTTGGTTCAAGGAAGAATCATCAACATTAATTATGGGAAAATATGAGAAGATAATGAAAGAAAAAAAAGGAAAATAAATATAAATTAAATAAAAATAGATTAATTAGGTTTTTAATTCAAGCTAACAAATTAATGATATTATTTTTTAAAATATATGGCACTTCCTTTTGAATTCTAATTCTGAAATTTTTTATAATTATAAATTTCATTAATTATGGGGAAAAAAAGGAGACAATGAAAGAAAAAAAAAAGGAAAAGAAAAGAAAACTGAAGCATGTATGACAGGTGGGGTTGACTTAGCGTCATTTGTCTCCCCGTTAGAATTTTTTGACGGAATGGTGTGAAACGAACAGACAGAGTAAACGTTAGGCACTAAAATGAATAAAATGAAACGTTAGGTCTCAAAATAAATAAAAGTGTAAACATTAGGCACCAACCAATGCCTTTTTCCGTTTGATTGTATATATTTTTACGAAAATAAGAATTAAATTAATCATTGTGAAGTTAAATTAGTGTCTTTTTTATGAATACGGTGACTAAATTAATCATTTATGAGTTAAATTAGTAATTTCTTACGCATACAGAGACAAAATTAATCATTTAGAGGTTTGATTGAAAAATTAAATATGAAAAGAGTTTTATTTACGAATATTGGCACTAAATTAACTAGTAGGAGGTTTAATTCAATTTTTTTACGAACAAGAGGACTAAATTAAAAGGGTTTGGTTGGAAGTTTTTAACAAACATGGGGACTAAATAAATCATAAAGGGGTTTTAATTGGATATCTTTTACGAACACATAGAGTAAATTAGTTACGGAAACTTGAGTTGCAGAAGATGTAACGATACTAAATTTCCGTAATTACGTAACCTTTTAGAACTACGTTTATTAATCCTATTAAAACCTAAATTGGTCAGATCTAGATCTAAACATGAAATCAAAGAATAATGAACACAAATGCAGAAACTAAAAGAAACAATTAGATCTCTCAAATATGCTGAATCATAAACCTTTATTTTCATTGCCAAAAATTGAAAGTTTAGCGGACAAACATAATAATTAAAAAGCATAAAAAATTAATTACATAAATATCTCATCTTAGAGAAGAAGATGAAAGGAGCAAGTTTGAAAACCTAAAAACACATAAAAGTTACTTTTCCTTTATTTCTTCATGACCTATCTGACTTGG
Source organism: Viola pubescens var. scabriuscula (assembly GCA_002752925.1). Lineage (NCBI taxonomy): Eukaryota > Viridiplantae > Streptophyta > Magnoliopsida > Malpighiales > Violaceae > Viola > Viola pubescens. The sequence goes on along the minus strand of NBIL01147002.1, from coordinate 8,226 downwards.
ACCGTGGTGTGCATTCCATTAAAACACTTAATTGGTGTCAATTTTGTGGTAACTAAGATCATTTTGTTTCATTTTGGTTGTAGGAGGTTGTATGAGAACTCTTTTGTTTTTTCCCTTAAAGAGGGGTAATTTCTATCTAACTCTTTTTAACACATTTTTGTATATTAAAATTACTTAGATAGATAAGGGATTGGCTTGTGATCTCCTAGATTTTACCTTGTTAATGTTAATTCCAAGTCTATTCCTCACCTCACTTGTTGTGCTGTTGTTTTTAATATACCCAGCTTATCTATAAAAGGAAATGTTACATAACCTCCACTCCACGTCAGCAAAAAGTAATGAAAAATATCAAATCGACTCACTTATTGACCAAAAAAAAAAATATATAGGTCTAATTTATTTTGTTAATTCAAGTACATGGTTTAATAATAACAATAAATTTGCCTAAATAAATGAAATGCAAATACAGTGTGATATCCAAAACAACTAGAAAATTAGGCACCGTGTTGCGGGGATCAATTGATAATTAAAATTAATCATTAAGTAATTATTTTAGAGAACAAATGAAAGTGAGTCCAAGAAAATAGAGGTAAGTTCAACTATGCAATTTTAAGAACGAAGCTTGACTTATCATTCACTATGAATTGTATGAAAGATATTAGACGGAGTGAGTAACTATGTAAGCTTTGACTAGATTTACAAACACCTAAAGAACTATGATATCCTATAAATATGTGAGTTTAATTGGAAAAAAATTACGGCATAGAGATTAAATTAATTATTAAGTAGTAGAGCTAAGATCAATGAAGCAATTATTTGATTAATCATTCACACAGTGGATTATATAAAAATCATTAGAATGAATAATTATATAAGGTTTAGTCGGATCAAATTTACATACACAGACAAAAATGAGAATCCATAAATGTAGGGTTTGATTAGAAATATTTTATAAATGTGGGGACTAAATTAATCGTTTAGAAGTTTGATTGAAAATCTTTTACGAATATACAAACTAAATTATCATCTAGACGTTAGATTGGAAAAAAATTTAAGAATGCATGAACTAAATTCAAAAATTGATTGTTAAAAAGAGAGGAAAAATACAAATCATTTTTTTCTTTATAAGTATAGAAATTAATTATAAAAAAATAAAATACACACACATTGAGTTATTCCAGATATGTTAAACATAGAATATTATGTGAAAAATGCATATTAAAGCTGTCACCAACAAGATAACCAAATAGTGCTCAAAATAAAATTTAAAAAAAAAAAAAAAACACAAAAATACTGTCTCAAAGTCTATTCTTTAGATATAGAGTTGGGCCCGGAAACTCAATCCATGGGCTGGTAACAGAAACCCAAATCCAAACCAAACTCAGGCAAATCTTCGTCTCCATTGGAATCACTCCAGCTGCATCACCTGGTTGGTTTCCTGGTAGGTGGCCACGCACGTTTACTTTGGCTGTTAGTTATTCTTATGCTTTCTTCTTCTTAACTGCCATCCCCCTCTCACCCTTCCTTCTCCTCGATAACCTTACGTTCCAACCCATCTGATGGTAGAATTTTTTCCTTTTTTTTTTTAGTGATTTAGATGCAATTCACTCTTCTTTTTCCCCTTCCCATCTTACTGAATTCTTCTATTCTTTTCCGTTTTAGGGTGGATGATATTTCTGAAGAAGTTATTTAAAGGGACCAGTTCTGTTCATCATGAGGTACAATGTTTTTTCATGTTTTTCATTTTTTGTGATTGCGAATTTTGTTGGTTAGAGATTTCATTTTCAGTCTGTTCATGTTCTTAAATGCTGATAGCTGTTTCTTTTTGGTTCATATCCCAATTATTGACTCTTTCCAGCTGGTGAAAGAAGGAAAATGTGAGTTCCTTTTGTACTCTGGCATCTTTTTTTTCTCCCTTAAAGCTCCAATTTGAATCTTAAGTCGGTTAGGTTTTGAACCATGCAACCACATTTAAAATTGGCATTGCTGCTTGTGCATCTCTTTGTTTGGGTCAAGGTTTTATGAATTGGAACATACTATGGGTTTGGCATCCCTCAACGCTACTAGCGAAAGCATGCAATTTTGCATATTTGATTTGAGAAGAGGACAACATGAAGGGCAGGAGCTGGACAAGATTTTATTCTTCTTTCCTGCTGATTCCCCCTTCTCAACGCAACTTTCAGTGATTGGACTTAGTGAAGGACTCATCACGTTTACAAGGTTAGTTCCCACTTATTTTTGAACCATATCTACTTTCTTCCGCTCTGCCACTAAATTGATTAATTTTACCAATGGAAGCAAATGCGGGTTGTCCGTCAATCTGGTTTTATTGTTCTTTTTCATTTAATCTACAACATGAATTATGTGCAGAATATTCTCTCCAGAGGCAGGTTGTGAGGTTATAGAAGCAGAAAGGCACTCTCATGTCTTTTATGAGGCAGAGCCAGATATTTGGATGGTGATGGTATGCCAGCTTTTTCCTTTTAAACCATTCTCTAAGCAGATTGATTAAGTAGTGTTTTTGAGATTGTGCTTACGTATAGCCTTTCCTGCTTTTAACTTTATTAAAACGTAGAGATTCTTTAATCCTTACACAAGGTGTAAGTAAAATTTTGTTTCTAGGCCACTTTGTAAAGTATTCATTTACTGAATGTTTGAGTGCTTTCACTTCTTAGTTTCGTGACATTACTTAGTTTTACTTGTTGCTCATTATTGCTGTAGGTTGTGGAGAAAAACAAGGAGCTAGAAGCCATATGGCGGATCGATGCTTTACGAAAGGTCCTCAAGGAAGTTCACTCACTTTTCATGATGTTCCATGGATCTATAAGAGCAATGCTTGAGAAAGAACCCAGCGGAGGAGTAATTCGATCTCATTTGCACCCTTTCATTATGGATTATCTAATTGGTAAGACATTGAAGGCTGTATGCCTGCTGAAATTACGTTAAATCAATTTTCTCTGGTTCAAAATGTTTCATTGTAAGTCACTAATTCTCAGCATTTCAAAAGCGGTCTCTACTGGATAACTGCTGCTGGGGTAATGCTGAAGTTGCTGTACCAAATGGCCTCCATTGGATTTGAGCTACCAAAGTATTGCTGAAGTTACTGTATCTCATTCTTTAATAAAGCTTTTATCTTTGGGACAGATTTTTTTGTTGGGAAGAAACTCCAGTTACCATCATTTCGTGACTGCTTAAAGGAACGTGGAACTGTACAGATGCTTACTATTGGGAGGGAGGCTGCAATTGAAGTTCAGGTTTGTCCCTTAAAAGTATTTCCATGGTCATAAATTCCAAGTCCATTTCTTGGCAGAATAAACCTGTCGAAAGTCTAGAAGTGTTTAATTACTATAGAAACTTCTCCAAGTTCTTCTACTTTTCTTTTTCTTGGGACGTTTCCCTGTAGCCACACACCTTAGTGGGAGCTAACTTGGCGCCTTGCCTTCCACCCCTTTAGCGGGAGGGAATGGTCCTTTTGTTTCAAGGTCATTGATAAAACACAAGAAGTACAGTAGTATTCTTATTTGAACATTTTCTTCAATGTCCATAACTTTTGTGTTTTTTATGTTAGTCTTTTGTTTATGCCAGTGAATGAAGTTGATTTAACACTTCGACACATCGGTACGGAGAATTGGATAAAGTAATGTGTCTAACTACATTTTTCCTTTATCTCTTAAAGAAAAAAAGAAGCTATGGACCTAATAGAATAAGGACATCATCGTTTTTACTTATATACCATTTTTTTTCTCTCCTGAAAATATTATGTACTCAGATACTTTTGACACTGTTCAGTAAAGTAGTGTTGATTGTTCTATTTTGGTTGGCAGTCTCTTGTCAGGGTAATAGAATCTTGTGCTGGAACAGCAACTTGCTACTCAATTATTCTGTTTCAGGACCTGCTCGTGTCATCAACAATTTCTCCTGTATGGTTTGTTTTCCAAGGCTTTTGATCTTGATAGTATTCTTTTGTTTAACTTATGTTATATGCAGTTCCTTATAATTTTAAAGCATGATTTCAAAAATTAAATAATCTTGTTTTTAGGGTATCTGATTATGGCGTTTGAAAAATAATGATGTTTCTGAGGAATTTGTTGTGCAAAAGGCTAACCGTTTTTTCTTTTTCTCCAGGATGATACAATAAATTTATTCACATATGCTGTTCAAAGGTTATCTCCTCGCGCTCTATCCTCTGGAGGAAGTTCTTGGTCCTACTTACGAAAGGGAAGCACTCCATCTTATGTTGCTGCAGGATCAACCTTGGCCCATTCTAGCCCTGCTTCAGGACAGGTCTACAACTCAGCTAATACCTTTCCTACACAAAACCACAGCTATCATGTTAAAAGGCCATTGCAGCGCAACAGGTGGTCTAAAGGAAAGGATGGATTTCTTGTCACTGACATTTGGGGTGCAGAGAGTGGCAGCTTGGTTCATCCACCAATAATTTGGCTGCAGCAGACTGAGGAAAGACTATATCTCTGTCCTTATCAGTATAAAAATCTTACCGTAATCCTTTTGATTCCAGTTTCCTCCATTATTAGTGATGAGCAAGGTCTTCCCCTAGTTAAGCAGCAAGTTCTTGAAAATGTAAGTGGCTCTGTCAGTAGATACAACATTTTTATTATTGCATTTCTTTTGTATATTTTTGTTCTATTCATTAATGTTGCCAATTTTTCTTAATGTTTCCTTTACAGTACATAGAAAATGAAAGGCAACCCAGATATTTTATTGTTTCAAAAGCAATGCCATTGCCAACTCTTTGTTTAATTTCGCAAATTTGTTCCTCCTTTTTGCATTCTTACCATAACTTTACTGGAAAGTAGTCCAATAACATACTATTGTTCAAAATAATTTCTTTCTGATACTTGGCTTAGCTGAGACTTCATCTATGTTCATTGAGCGGGACCAAAATTTCACTTTCAAGGTTCCTCAAAATGTGGCTTTTCATTCTCTTTGTGAAGTATTGTTCTTTTTTTTACCAAATTTGTACAATATAGTTGTGTTTCCATACCTTTTTTTATCTAATTAAGACACATAAATTTCATTGCTATATACTGCTAATCTTGAGCATTACTTACTCGCATTATGTGAAGAGATGGATAAACTTTGCAGAAAGTGCTTTTATGCTATTGCTAGCTTCAAAGCAAAGTATCATTAGTGCATGACATTATGAAGATTATATTTGAGCTAACCAAAAGTAGTTGCCATAATCCAAAAATTATTCCCTGTTAATCTGTTATGAATATCCTGCTGTAGTTGGAGGGTAACAGCTGATTATTAAAGAGAGTGCTCTTTCTTGTATGCCCAGTTTTTATTCTAAGCCAAGTTGTATGATCTTTCCACATGCAGAGGATGCAGACTAATAGAAACAACTTGTAGTTTGTTCGTTCATCAAGCATGTTAAATGTGCTGACTAGAGAGAACAACTGGGAGTGACTTTATTTTCAAAAGCAGCATGAGGCTTGTGCTGTTTTTATACCCACAATCATGTCTTACATATAAGAAAGATTCAGCGGAGCCAAAACACCATCTGAGACGGATGCTCAGTACTAATAACTAGAATTCAAGGACATTTTCAAAGATGCATGTGTCATTTTGGTTCAAGTGCTGAATAAAAAAGTTTCCATGTCCTAGTTGACCATGATTTCTAGCATTTCTGCTCTACCTCTTAATGAGGATCTCAACAAGTTGACTCATGGTTGTTATGTTAGATTTTATTTTTTTCCATGCTCTTGGGCAGCAAGATGGTCATGTTTTTTTTTCTTTTAATTCTTATTATTTAAATCTAGTTATTGTATGTTTCCATAAACTGCATCGCTAAGACCTGCTGTGGAGTTTGATTCAAATCTGCTTTATGCTCTGTGTTATAGCTTTCTTGAAATATAATTTTCCACAGACCACAAATATTTCACTAACACCTCAAATCTCATTTTCTATCTTGCTGAATGTGCTAGGCATCACTTAAGATGTTGAAAGTTGAAGAAAAACTATCAAAAGGATGGGGTGGTGAGAATGCTTATCATGTCAGTGGTTATCGGTACTTATTAATTGATGATGATAGAAATGTATCAAGGGCTTCACCACCAGTAAAGGTTACTACGCTGGCAAAGGTAAAACGCCCTTTTCTTTTGCTGAATTAAAACAGATTTGTATGACATTCACTGTATATGCCTATTGTTCAGGATGCTAGTATATGGATTTCTGTTACTTAAGATGATAAGCAAATTTCAGTACCGAATCGATTAATGGCAAAGTGACAAGCACATTTTAAGGGATAATATTGGGTGGAAATTTCGAATAAGATCCGTTTGAAGGCTTTCATTGGTTCTTGAAGGCTTTAGTATTTAACAGCAAGGTTAATGCACCTAATATCTGCTTTTAACCATTAATTATCTTTACCAAATATAGAAATTGGTTGTGGGGTAATTTGGAGGTGCATAAGAACTGGTGCTGGTTTGGTCACTTTACTGTTGTAGTTGAATATATCATATTTTTTCTTTTTTAGGTTTTTGGGTAAGCCAATTTAACAGACAAGTCTGGCATTCTTACCATATGAGTCTGTTTGTATGATTTTCTAAGTATGGTCCATCAGTGGTGCTCAATCGTTGCACATTGGTCCAGTATTGGTGTAATGATGGTGACAACTGGAGTCATCATTTACGATGCTGACATCAGTTCATGCCCTGCATGGCCTTTTTGTTAGTCTGTTGAAGAGTTTCTATGCTGTTTTGTTGCAGGAATCTTTACTTGCCATGAGCAAGCTTAGGGAAGAGGTAGATTTGGAGAAGAGTAGAGCAAAATGGGGTAAGCTAGATAATGAGAAGGAGTTGGAGATAAGCATTAGAGCAAGAAACAATGCTTGGGTTATTGCTCGTAGCACAAGAGGGAAGGAGCTTTATATGGTTTTAGAAAAAGCAAGTGAAACACTTCTTTATGCTTCTGATGCTGTTGAGAGGTTTAGCAACCGGTATGTCATTTTTCCTAAATTATTGCATAACTAATTTTCTGGCATCATGTTCTGAATGCCATCCTTAGCACAAGAAGCGAATAGTAATACCAATAGTAACTGTTGCATTTTTTTAAGGAAAAACAGGGCAAAGTAACATGAATATCATTGACCAATTTTTGAACCCTCTGGGCATCTTCAAATGTATTTGATTTACAATCGAACCTATATATATCCAATTTTCCATTCTATCCGTTTATGCCTGGACTTTCTTGCATCCAAATCTGTAGTGGTCACTGCCAAGAACAGGTTGATCAACTGTGTTAAGCATGGGTATTCATCTTTGGGAAGATGTTGAATTATTCCTTTTGGTTTGAGACAGGAAAGTATTTAGTGTATTTACACTTAAGCACCAAGTTCCTTCCCCTTTTCTTTACTTTCTTTGGTTAGCACTTTGTCTCATCGCCTTTTAATTTTACAGATAGAGGTCCAACAGTTTTATCCCTATGATTTAGTAGATGCTGTTTGTGTTCTAAAAGAATACCGGATACAAGATCTATGAGGTGCTAGAACTAAAATGTGAAATACACAACCCATATTCACTCATTTGTAGAAGTTGTTGCACTGTTTGATTATATATACAATTTATTAAGCCACATTAGCAAAAGAAAGATAGTAAAGAAGGATACTTTAAGATGATTATCCAAATCATACTATTTTCATTATTATGTACGCCAATGGTTGAAAAATGCTAAGAATGTAACATCTTGTTGAAGTAGTCAAACTACAATGTAGTGTTTTGGTATCTGATCCATTTTTCAAAGGAGACGGTGATGTTATGCTATAAGTTCTATCAGTCTCTAAATGTGACGTTTTTTCCCCCAATTTATGCAGATACTGCGGTGGTTCGTTTACTTTGGATTAGCTAAACATGAAGCGGACTTTGTAGGCTTTCCTCACACGGAGAGGAATGAAGGGTACCAGTATGGCAAATCTTACTCGCACTTGAGAGGAATTTCACTAGTCCCTGTTGATAGAAGACGTCATGTATTGTTTAAACCAGATGAGCTGTAAGTTGTGGGCATATAGTATGGTATGAATCTTATGATCTCTCATTTTTGGAGATGTTTGTATAGGCAATTTGGAACATCAAGTCTTGTTTCAGTTTCCAATTCGATTGCTTGCTTGCGGTACCTCATTTCATTCTCTTGCCGTCTAAAGTGCAGTTTTGTTGTATCTTATATACTTGGTCAGCAATAAGGCACCTTAATTCATCAATGAAATTG